>VMDO01025224.1:0-28584 GCA_007922755.1 Pedetes capensis | reverse complement strand
AAAGAGAAACAACACATGTTCTCACTCATATGAGAGAGCTGACTCAAAATTACAAGAAGGAAAAATCCTACTCAAAGGTCAGATCATAATAAAAGGGGGGGGAGGGAAGATAAGAATGAGGTCAATATAAATGGACTAGAAATCGCATGTAATTGTTCTAACAAGATAGAAACAAAGACCACTACAGGAAAAGTTTCTATCTTAAACAGAAATGGAATCCAAGGACATATAGAAAAATACTACATCGTAAAAGATAGAGAAGACTTGGATGGGAAACTTACATGGGAAGGGGGGGAGGGGGGAAACATAGAGGAGGGTAAGGGGTAACCTATATGAATAATGTTTATCAAATTGCATATATGAAAATTGTCACAATGAAAAGCATGTCAAAATGAATCACATTCTGATGTACATTAAAATTTTCTAATAAAAAAAGAAAAAAAGAAAAAAAAAAAAGAAAGAAGTTATTTAAAGGTGTCAAGTATGCCCAAGAAAGATCTGTTTGGAAGGCTTTGATTAGGTGGCTTTGATTGGGTGGGACAGTGTCACATTAAACCACAGACTGCATCAGCTAGCAAACTTGGTATTAAAAATTTGACCTCAGAAAGGACAAGAATGAAAAATACTCACAGCTTCATGTTACTTTTTTGTTGTGTAAATCTATGCCAAAAAGTGAAACAGTTTAATGATTGTTAAGCACCAAGTTATATTTGGAAATGGTAACTTGACATCTTTTGTTCTATTAAGATTAATCAAAGTACCTACACAAAGTTATGCAACCTCAAAGTTAGCATAATTTGTTGTTGTTGTTGTTGTTAGGTGCCCTCGAGTGGGTATCCAACTCATAGCGACCCTCATAGGGTTTTCAATGGCTGAGTGCTTCGGGATTGCCTTGGGAGTGGATTGCCAGGCCCTTCTCCCATTTTTGCAGGGCTGGGAATTGAACCCCGGGCCTCAGAGACTGCAGCGCAGCGCTCTACCCACTGAGCTAAATCCCAGCCCTAGCATAATTTAAAGTAATAAAATAGCCTCCAATCAAGCTACTTCACTAAGCATTGGTGGTGTTGTTAGGTACCGTCAAGTCGGTATCCTACTCATAGCGACCCACCTAGGGTTTTCAATGGCTGACTGTTTCGGGATTGCCTTGGGAGTGGATTGCCATGTCCTTCTCCCATTTTTGTGATGCTGGGAATCGAACTCGGGACCTCAGAGACTGCAGCGCAGCACTCTACCAACTGAGCTAATTCCCAGCCCTATCACTAAGCATAAGCACATTAAAATTAATATTAACTACTAACATTTTATAATATTGAGGGTTATTACTAGAATAATGCTGCCTCAACAGAGAAGAGAGAGAGAAGGCAAGGGAGAAAATATGAATTAAACAGTAATAAGCCATATGAATAGAAGAAATACTTCTTCCACATTAAGAGTTAAGTAATTGCCAGGCACCATGGTATGCACACATACAATCCCAGCAGCTGAGAAAAGAGCTTGCAACTGAGTGAGACCCTGTCTCAAAATGAAAAATTAAAAGAAAGAGTTGGGAGTACAGCTCAGTGATAAAGCACTTTCTGAGTATGTGCAAATCCTTGGGTTCAAGCCCCTAGTACTGGGAGAATAAAAGAAAAGGTTATCAAGTTCTCTCTAGAACATAGAGGGAATCTTTACTAAGAATATCTTTTAAAATAGAATGATACACTGGGCATGGTGGCTTATGCCTGTAATCCCAGAGACTCCCGGGGTAGAGGCAGGAGGATTGCAAGTTTGAGATCAGAGGCAACCATGTAACTTAGCAAGACCCTGACTCAAAAGAGAAAAAAAAAAATAATGGGCCAGAGTGCAGCCAGTGGTAGAGCACTTGCAAGGTCTCTGTGAAGCCCTGGGTTCAACTCCCAAGTACTACAAATATAAATAAATACATCATCATCATCATCATCATCATCATCATCATCATCATCATCACAATAATAATAATAATAATAATTGTTGCTGTAATAGCAGTTTTTAATGGAAGTAAAAATGGTTCCTGCCTAAAATGTTCTTTATGGGTCAAAATTCCAAAGCTTGGGCCTGGATTTCAGTTCCTCCTTTTTCTGACTCAAAGATTAACGCCATTTTAGAGTTTGTCTAGTTTTGAATACAGATTGTTTGTAGTACAATATAAGCAAGCATTTTGAGGCCTGTATGGTTTCATTTTCCCTTCTGGGTTCCATGGCAACCAATCCCTCAGTCCCTCTGAGTTGATCTCTGAGTGTAATTGACACTTTGAAGACATTTCTGGAACTTGACCTGCTGCTGCTGGGTGCTGCTGCCTCTCACCTTCCCCAACAGACTCCTAGCGACCGTGCTCAGAAGGGACTGGGCATGGTGGAATACTGTTCTTGGGGGCAAGATATGATGGCAAGACAGCACATTCTGGAGAAAGTTTACACTTGATTTTTTATCTTTTGGCAGGAAAACATTTTGCAGAAAGTAGTAATGACAGCCTTTGCGGACCGCACTGTGGTTACCATTGCTGTAAGTAAGATAGATGGGGCTGATTTACTCCTCTTGAGGTTTTGTTCTAAGATCCTATGCTCTTTTTAAATCTGAGCAGTGAAAAAAAAAATACATTGAGTTATGTATTTTTCTTTTAATGTTTCTGTATCTATGCAAAAAATAAAACAATACAGCCATGTTCTGAAAGCACTGTTTTTTCCATGCTATCTGCTCTACTTAATGCCTCCACGTTATTACAGAACAGCCCTGAAGTAAGGATTCCAGCAGTCTCCTACTAATTCTCTGTGCTAATTATCTTTTCAATAATCATATGGTCTGATGAGAAGTTTCAAGGAGATTCCTAAGTTTTCTTGCCAATCCTGCTAATATTTATACTTTATTTCTATGTTTCTTCTATCCATTTGTCTGTTTAAAAAAAAAGAAGACAATGAGATACCTCATAGCAGGGGCAAATAATTTCTCTATTTTAAGTAACACTAATCAAACAGAAGAATTGCTTAAATCCTTGGAATTTGTGTTATAGCTTACTTGAAATGGCCCACAGTTTTCTGTCTCCTCCTCTTTCCAGACGGAAAGAGGATTCTTGCTCACATTTAGGCTCACCACTTAACAAATACTATTTGTTAATGGGTCGTTCAGACATTTTTCCTCTTGCTGATTCTCTTCTTTTCTTTCTATTTTTCTCCCCAGCACCGTGTCTCTTCTATTGTGGATGCAGGCCTTGTTTTAGTCTTTTCTGAGGGTATTTTAGTGGAATGTGATACTGGCCCAAACTTGCTCGCCCACAAGAATGGCCTCTTTTCCACTTTGGTGATGACCAACAAATAGACCACCTCAATCCACTCTGCTGCTTCTCCCCTTCTTGGGTAGATATTTTAGCAGAATCCTACCAGTAAGGCCAGTTAATGCTGTGATCACAGAGAGGGCTGGGGGAAGGGGAAATAACCACGGGAGTGTCATTGTGCAAGCCAGCTCAACCAAGTGCTTCTGTTATTTGCAATACTGGATAAGGGGCATGCATGTGTTTTCAAATGTATGCATGCAAGTGAGCATTTATGAAACCCGAGAACCAGATTTACCTCTGTCCTAAGAACCAATGTCCCCATTCCTTGAAGTTTTGTAAGGCATCCTTAAAAATTCTGTGTGTGCTTCTTTCCTTCCCTGAAGAATGCATTAATTTAAATGATTGTTCAAGTTTAACCACTGAGTGATGGGAGTTGTGCAGGGGTGCTTGCTGTGCTTCCATTTTTGTGAATGATGCGCATGAGAAAGAGTACCCTTTGAAGTGAACTTTTTTCAAGATTGCAGGAAATGACTTCCCATCAGGGCACAGGTAAAGAGATACCCACTCTCTCTAACTTTTCTAGTGAACTCTGTCTTTTCCCTTTCGCAGAGGAGTCATTCAATTAACTCGTTTACACTAAGGTGTAAATGATATGAGGTAAGAAAACTGACCAAATTGAAAAACAGTCCTCAAATATTTTCAAGAATTTTCTCACTGAAGAAGCACCAGGAAATATTTTGAGAGTGAAAGAAGTTCCTGTTGCTCCTACATGAATAAGAGAGGGGAGGGCAGACCCTTGCTAACTCAAAAAACTGATTCTTCTCTACTCTACATGAAGCACAGTGGTGTTCTTTGGTCCCATGTTGTATTAATTTTATTGTCACTGTGACCAAAATACCTAGATACAAAGTTTTACCACCTCCCAATAATGTCATCATATTATGAATCCACTAAGGGATTCATTCATTCTTTGGGCCAGAGCCCTTATGATCTAATCATCTCTGGAAACACACCAAGAGGTGTTCATTGCTAATCCCCTAGGGATTTCTTAATCCTATCAAATTGACGCCTGCAGCTGTAGCTCTGTGGTGTCTGATCCCGTCAGATCTCGGAAGCTAAGCAGGGTCGGGCCTGGTTAGTACCTGGATGGGAGACCGCCTGGGAACACCAGAAGCTGTAGGCTTGGGAGAAGGACCTGGCAACCCCCTCCCAAAAATCAATCTGCCATTGAAAACCCTATGAACAGCAGAGAAGCACTGACAATAGTGTGTCCCCTGTTGTACAGAGGGTTGCTATGAGTTGGATACCGACTCGACAGCACCTAACAACAACAACAACAATCAAATTGACCACCAAAATTAACCATCACACGTATAGTCTTTCTGAAACTTTCTGGAACTTTCAGCACAATTTGGTATCTTTAACAAAAAGTTACATTTTCTTACTTGATTTCTGGTCTACACTCACTGAATATTTTCCTATAGACATGTATCTTTCGCCCATTCTTCCAGCGGGCTAGTGTGAAGATGGCTACTAGGTAACCTAGACTCCCCCTTACGCCTAAAGCTGTTAGGGAGGAAGTGTCACCAGAGTGTTCTCCTGAGGGTCACCTCCTCACAGGTCTCTAATGAAAGGGAGAGCCACTCCACACTTGTCTTAGACTCCTTGCAGAATGACCCTCTGCTGTTAATCTTCCCTCTCTGCCTAAAAGTTGTTGTTACTTTGCTTAACTGCCACTGAAAGTTATGGAATATCTTTAAAATCTGACTCTATCCAGCTTCAAAAAAAAGCACACCACACCAAAATAGTCCATGGTATTTATTTATAAAAATGATTTATTCTTCATTCTTGATTAGTTTGGCCTGGGGTTTAACTCAGTTGATAGAGTGCTGCTCTGCACTCTCTGAGGCCCTCAGTTTAATCTGTAGCACTATAAAAAATGGGAGAAGGACCTGGCAGCCCACTCTCAAAACAATTCCCCAAACAATAAGCCATTAGAAGGAAACCCTGTAAGGGTTGCTATGAGTCGGACTCAACTTGACAGCACCTAACAAAAACAAACTTGATTAGATTAACTTCTCTGGAGTATTTTGAAAATTTCATCAACACTGTTGCAATTCATTCCACACATTGCCAACAAAAAATAATAATTTGGATTAATGGAGTAAACACCAGCTATATTTACTTCTATTGGCTAAGATTTTCAATGTTTAAAAAATTTTTTTAGTAAACTTATTTTAGACTACTAGGGCACTGTTTATGAGAGAAGGACCTGGCACTCCACTCCCAAAGCAATCCCGAAATAATCAGCCATTGAAACCCCTATGGGGGTCATTATGAGTAGGACCCAACTGTATGGCACCTAAGAACAACAACAATAAGGCACTGTTTATAAGATTGTATTTATGGATTTAGGGGCCAAATACTTTTTAAAAACATGTATGGTATGGTTATTGGATAATTAACATTTTTTTCTGGAAAGAAAATGCATAATAAATATTAAACACTTTGTTAAATATATTTATATTTTTTCTAAATGAATAGTGTGCAAATGGCTCTGGTTCTTTCTCTAAGATAAATAGACATTGTCCTCCAACTTTTGGTAATTCCTAAATATATATCATTCATTCCCAATAGCTTGTGAATGATAGGCTTATGTACAGGGGTTGAAAATGGTAGGGGTATGTTCCCAGGTGGCATCATTAGCATATTCCATGTAGTTGTCTCTTTTCCCACTAGTTCTCAATCACAACTTTGACTGCTTACTTTTCTGAAAGGATAAACATCAAGTCTACCCCCATCTACGTGGCAGTTGGCTCTGGAGATGGCTTTAGGCTGGACTTGGGATTTTTAGGAGAGAGGCAGGTGGGAAGACTATGTATCAGCTAATGGTCTGTCTAGGTTTGGATCTCCAGGCAGGAATTCCCATCAGCACATTCATATGTTGACCTGCACAGCCCAGGTTCAGTATGTTGGCCCCTAGCCACATGTGGCTCTTGAGCACTTGAAATGTAGGAATTACTAATTGAAAACTTAATTATTTAGCATACATTCACTAGTGTACTTCTACCTCTTCCAGGAAAATAAAGACACTAAAATATTAGCTACACTAAAGTTGATACAGCCCAAATAAAATCAAACCATTCTGCCTGGTATTTATATATATATGTAAATAAATGAAAAATGAATGAGAAAAAAGGGGGCATGTTTTGTACATCTCCTAGCATGCACGAATAAATAAATGTCCTCAAGTAATCTGTGAAATACACAAGTTTTGGCTAGTGCCCTGAAATTTGTAACAAATATATGTATTCTTTCTATTCACAGCATCGGGTTCACACCATCCTGACAGCAGACCTGGTTATTGTGATGAAGAGAGGAAATATTTTAGAATATGACACTCCAGAAAGCCTCTTGGCCCGAGAAGATGGAGTATTTGCTTCTTTTGTTCGTGCAGACATGTAAAGAGGTGTCTTAAAATGACACATGTATTTACAATAATGCAGTCATAACCCAATTAATGGATCATCAGTTTGACCTTCACTGAATGGCATCTGAAACTTTTACAGATTTTTGTATAAGAAGTTGACATTTCTTTTCCCTGTTTTTGTTTAACAGGATTTTACTGCTGACTATGTCCATCACTGGGAGAAGGACCCTGTGGCCCACTCCCAAAAAACAATCAGCCATTGAAAACTCTATGAATAGCACAGAAGCAGTAACAATACTGTTTCACCTGTTGTACTTAGGGTTGCTATGAGTTGGATACCGACTCGATACCTAACAACAATATGTCCATCACTGATGTTTTCCTAATGATAAAACCTCTTTACCTTTAAGAACAGCAGGTTGTATTCAAACCTATAAGCTTCTTTTAAGTTTTAAATCAATAGTTTATGTTTTCTCATAGCTTTAAACTTGACAAATGTCCTCAAGCATAGAAGCTACAATGACTAATCAATATTACTACATTCTTATTTATAGTAATAAAATTTCCTTGTTGTTGGAGTTTCCAAATGTTATTGGAAGTGAATAAAAGAGGAATCATTTCCTAATGAAGCACTCAAGTTCATTATCTACCTTATGAGAATATTTTCTGTATTCATTATCATTAGGAATACTGATTTTTTTAGCAGTCTCTTTTATTCCTTTTAAATTGTTGCCTGTCACCAAGAAGTTACTCCATTTATTGTAGTTTGTAAAGCCAACTCCTTACTAGAAAGATCATGAAAAGGGTTTAGATATTTGATAAACTATTCTTATTCCCATTTTTCTCTGTCCGATAAAGAGAGAGTTCTTAAAATATAAGACATAATGTGTCTTTTTCAGACTGAAGTTCAAAGAGTGATTAGGCTCAATCCTTCAGTAGTAGGCCAACTAAACTTTGTATAGTTTAATTCCTCACTAGCTGTGGCTATGATCCTGAGCCCTAACGTGCCATATGATTCAGGACTCAAAGGACATAAGCAAGTGGCCTTATTTGCCTTTTATATGCAATATCTTAGCCATATGCTAATTGTGGCAGGTGAACATTCCTCTAAGGTATCAGGTACTCCCTGCAAACCAGTTCAGTGTAAAGGTGGAAATGTCCCACAGTTTGAAGATTATACACACACACACACACACACACACACACACACACACACACATATACAGACAGGCTAGAGTTTAGCTCAGTTGGTAGAGTGCTGCACTGCACTTTCTGAGCACCCAGGTTCAATACCCAGCACCACATAAAATAGGAGAAGGATGTGGCAATCCACCTCCAAAGCAATCTCGAAACAGCCACTGAAAACCCAATGAGGGTCACTATGAGTTGACAACAACATATATATGTACAGCTCAGTTGGTACAGCGCTGCTGTGCACTTTCTGAGGACCCAGGTTTGACCCCCAGCATGCAAAAATGGGAGAAGGATGTGGCAATCCAAACAATCAGCCATTGAAAACCCTAAGAGGGTCACTATGTCACTATGAGTCAGATACAACTCAGTGGCACCTAACAGCAACAACAAATGTGTGTGTGTGTGTGTGTGTGTGTGTGTGTGTGTGTATGCCAGGTGTCCGTTTCTGTATTTCTAGTTGGAAAAGTTTACTTCTAGACATTTATGTCAAGCATGTAACCATTTGTCCTGCTTTAATTTTAATGTGCATGGAAAGACTGTATCAAAATCAATAGGCTACTAGTGTTACATTTTACTTAAATGTAAGTTAATAAATTAAAATTACTAAAAGTTATGCTACCAACCACAGCTGGTATAATTGTGTATCTATCCAATATAAATATCAATTTTCATATGAGGGCCTGTATACATTGTAAGATCTTGAAGTTTTATGATTGATATAAAAAGAAATTATTCTCCTTCTTCATAGTTCTTATGTTCACTTTATTGTGTTATCTATTCAGTTCTTGAAAATTTATACTTATGTATCAGAATATGTTGGCTGGGATTTAGCTCAGTTGGGTAGAGTGCCGCTCTATAGGCTCTGAGGTCCTGAGTGATTCCCAGCACCACAAAAATGGGAGAAGGACCCAGTAATCCACTCCTGAGGCAATCCAGGAAATAGCCATTGGAAACCCTATAAGGGTCACCACGAGTCAGACACAATTCCTAGTCACCTAACAACAACAACAACCAGAATATGTCACTATGCCTTCACCTGAATATAAAAGTCCTAATTTTATAAAGAAAATAAGTTCCACAAGGATGGACAAAAGTCTGTGTAATTTAGCTTAATTTAGCACCCTTTGTTTTATATATAAAACTACATTGGAAGAAAATAATAATATTTTTCATGAAAGCTAAACAGTCAGTATCCATAAATTCAATCTCAAAACTTTGTTCTAAATTTTCAACCAATCTACTAAAATATTGGTTGTGTGAAATGTTTTATGGGGGCTGAATATGCATGATGCTTGTTACTAACATATTTCATTCTCAGAAAGAAATCGATTTTAATCTAAGCACATTATCCCTTATGATATTTTTAAATTATTCTACCATACAGCCAATGTGAGTAGCGGCATATCTAATTATACTAAACTGACAATTGTTTTGCCATCCTTACACCAAGTGGCTTTTGGTCCTCTGATAATTTTTAGTTAAGTTGAGTAAATATTTGTTTACAAAACTAAATTGACGAAATAAAGTCAAGGATGATACTTTAAATCAATTAATCATTTATTACATTATATTTTTATCAATTGTGGAAATTGTTGTTGTTGTTGTTGTTAGGTGCCGTCGAGTCAGTATCCGACTCATAGCGACCTTACGTACAACAGGGGAAACACTATTGTCAGTGCTTCTCTGCTGTGCATAGGGTTTTCAGTGGCAGATTGACTTTTGGGAGGGGGTTTCCAGGTCCTTCTCCCATGCGGAAATTATGTGCCTGAAATAATTATTTACTATATAGGTACATATCTATAAAAGAAGATTAGCTTAACCAAATCAAATTTTACATTTACAAATTTACATTTAACTGACCATATCAATTTAGAAATTTTAATTTTGTAATAATTGTAAAAAGCATTAAACACCGTCAACTTCATACTAAAGTAACAGCTACTGTTATCGTTGAGAAAGAAACAATATTTTTGTTAAAGGCTTGTGACCCTCCACTGTTACGAATGCTCCACTTAGCTCTAAATTAGATACCAGAAGACCCTTCTAAATAACTGGTACCTGAGATCTGGGACCATTCTTGTTTTTGTACCCTTCGCACTAAATACAAGTGCCTAGCCCATAGAAGACCCTAAGAACTACAGTTGATTGAATCACTGATTTGTTTTACTGGGAGCTATGTGCCTATGACAATGGTTTATTCTTTCTGCTTTTCTGTATTGTGTTTATTTTACTATTTATTCTCTACAATACACAAAATGTGTCTATTCTCTAAAATAAAGGTATTCACTCTATAATATATAAATAATACTGGCTTGCATTATATAATAAATTACTCCTTCTGTTTGCTCAATTAAAGTGGCTGATTTTTCTTTCACATGTAACTCCACAAGCTTCTCCATGTAGTGGAGAAGGATAGTAATTAAGGAAATCATGTTTAATGAACTGAATCTTAGCTGAGAAGATATCAATAGGGATTCACAGCACTATTTTCTTCTGATTTGTCATCTAATCAGCAGTAAATGATCTAAGGATGTAAGTTTTCCACAAAGATGCAAATGTTTTTCTTTTCTTCCCCACATCTGAGTGAGTTGTGGAATCATTTGCACATTATTCAGCCCAGTTTGAGTTCTGAATGTTATAGCTTCCATGTCGTATGCATTTCCAAATGTGAATACTATGCACATGTGACCAGCTTTGGGAGGATTTCTCTACAGATATTTCACAATATGGAAGGAATGTAAGCAATGATTATTCTTCTTTCCTCTTCCACATTTTTCCTGCATGTCATCATTGCTTGTTTTAGGAAGGTTGGTATATTTATTCTACATGTCTAGAACATGAGATTCACGTTATGGTCACCAATACCCTTTTTCTAAAATGGTAGAGATCAAAGGACATTATCTGTACTGCAATCTAGGAAAATCAGACTTTTCAGGGCTCAGGAAAAGTAAAGACTAGGCCAGGTCAGGGGTCTGTCTAGGGCCAGTCCACTCCCTCCATTCCATCTCTCTGTTTAGTGTTCCACCTTCCTTCTGTCCCAATCTTATCCCTGTCTGTTCCTTTATCATCTTGTACACATGCTATCTGAATGACTCCCATCTCTGAACTAGATCTTCTAGCTCACAAGCCTTAGCCATCTCTATCCCTCGGATTGTTCAAAGTATCAAGCATGTGGTCCACTTTGTCCAGGTCATTATTTTTATGTGATCAGACAGCTTTGTATTGCATTACTTTGGGTCAAAGATCTATCTCTGCCATAAAAAGCTGTGGCCATGTACTACATGCCCATTACAAGTAACATCTTATGCTGAAGAGAATTTAACACAGTCTAGAAAGTAACATGAAAAGAAACCACAAGCAGCGGTCTCAGAAAACCCAAATCACAACCAATAGTTCCAGGAAAAGGGTGATCACACTGTGCTAGCGACCGACTATCCTTTGAGTGGAAAAATAGGTAGTAAAACCATTCCTCGATCCCATGAGCACTAAAATGAACTGGTTAACTAAAACCCTGGGCCATATTTATGTCCCTGACCACTCTGCACTAGAGGAGGGTGGGGAGTCCAAAGGAGGATGCAATTTTCTTTTAAAATAAGAAAACAACAAAAATCTCTTGTCATAAGTAATTACCTTCAATATTGACTTTTTAAGCCCAGGTTTTATTTCCCTATGGAAATGACTGCATAACACATAGTCTAAGAGCTATTTTCTCATAACCACCCATTCAAAATAAGCAGTAACACCCACCTACAATTGTGCTCACCCACCCAGTTTAGGATCCTTGACACATACAACTTTACATGCATACTGCATTTCTCCTAGTAACCTGCAATCTCAGACACTCAAAAGTACCAAGTGTTTGACCCAGACACTGCATCTCCTCTGTCCCTGGAAAACAGGAAAGAGAAGTGGTGAAATGCAGAGATTTGGGGTGGTACGTTTTCCCTTAAAATAGGAGCTTCTCTTCTTTGTTCCCACTTGATTGAACTTCTAGCATATATTCAGTGCAGTAAAATATTATATTGGAAACACAAGGCTTCTAGGCCTTTGTCCAACAATGTAGGGAAAAAATTAGCAAGCCTAATATTTCATGGGAAATTCTTGGCTTAAATAATATTTTAATAAAGCTTAGCTATTTGTGCCAATAAAGCATAGAGATGACATAATGATTTATGATTTAAATGTCATATAATCTCTGTAATGTACAGTACCATTTTATATCAAACGATGTGAGAAGTAAAATCACTGGGGAAAAGAAGAGAGGAACAGTATGAAATCAGTTCTGATATTCATAGAATACATATTGCATAAATCATTAAAAATTTGCTGTAAGGATAATACTAGCTAATGTATATTGAGTACATATGAGGAGCTTTATGAGTATAATCTAATTTAATCTTGAAAAAGTTCTGTGAGGTAGATAGCATTATTACCATTTTATGTTTAAGTTCAGAGAAGTTAACTTTCCCCAGGTTTAGTGGAACTGATAGGCAAATTCAGGCAATCTGACTTCAAGGCCCACGTTCTTAGCCAAGTGCTATACTAGATTAAGGACTAGATTAGTGAGTTGATTAACTTCTCTTGAGTATAACTAGTTTATTATTTAGCTAGATGAAAAATAACTATTTGAGTCTATATACTACTACTGAAAAGGGAACTGAACCAGGATTTAGAAGGCCTGAGTTCTAGTTTTGTGTCTACCGCTTATTGGATGTATGGGTTTGGATTTATCAGTTAGTCTGAGTTCTAGTTTCTTCATTTGCAGAAAGGAAAAGTAAAAGAAATGACAACTACCCTGCTGGCCTCATTGATTTTTATTAATAACAAATGATGGCAAGAAGACAACATGAACATTCCAGTATGAAATATTAGTATTGAGAACTCATGGCACGTACTGCACATCAGTGGGTACTGCATGGGTTTTTTAAAATCACAAAATGATTTTTCTCTAAAAACAAGTTAATATTCCACTTTTGCAATGGTAAAATCACACATTAAGATGAGAAATTATATAACAAATCCAGAATATTGATACCCTTGAGGTTCTGGTAAAGGCAAGTGCAAAATCAATGTGCTGTGGTACAACTTAGTTTCTCTAAGGAGAAAAAACAATAAAAAACTAACACATTTTAATAATTAAACCCCCATGAGAAAATGAACCACCAAGACAGGAATCAAAAGACATAACAAATAAAAATATTAGCATAAAAGCTAGAAATAATAGTACAATAATCCTTAAGAGATTTTTTTTTTGTCAGTACTGTGCATAGAGGGCAGGTGCTCTATCACTGGGCTGCACCCCCAAACCCTTTTTTTATTTTTCACTTTGAGATAAGTTCTCACTAAATTGTGTAGCTAGCCTCTGGCTCAAATTTAAGATTCTCCTGCCTTAGCCTCACAAGTTGCTGGGATTACACACATGCGCTATGGTGCCCAGCTCCATAAGAGACTTTAAAGCATGTATGTTTGCCAATAAGCATGTGAAAATATTCCCAACATTATTCTTCATCTGAATTGCAAATAAAAGCAACCACCTACCCAGGAAATTAGCTAAAATGACAAAGACTGACCAATACCAAGTGTGTTAAGGGTAGAACTTGAGTTCACTGTTGAAAGGAGCATAAATTGCACAACCAATTTGGAGATTGGTAGTTTCTACCATGGCTAAATATGTGCCTATACCAGCACCTAACAGTCCCATTCCTGTCATGTATCCAAGAACTGAATTCATGTATTCAAAAAATGAATGCTTCTGTCCACAAAAGGGCTTGTACAAAAATATTATATCAGCTTTATTCATAACAGTCGATGAAACAAAACAGCCTGCATACTGATAATAGGACAAATAAATAAATGGGGTTATGTTCACACAATTAAATACTGTGACCAGTATGCAAAAAACCTGGCCAGCTGTCACAGACACTATGGTGAGTGAAAGAAGGAAGACACCAAAGAGGACCTACTGTAGGATTCCTTATATACAAAGCTCACCAACAAGCAAAAAAAAATGATGATGAACTAGATCATAATAGGGTGAGCCGCGGCAGAGAGGGGTAACAGTCTGGGAAGGGGCAGGAGGAAATCTTCTGAGGGGATGGATGTGGCAGTTACATAGTTATTCAGATAAGTTGTTTTAAAAGTGGTTTAAAAAAGCAAATTAAGCCAAGCATGGTAGCACATGTCTGTAACAGCAGCTCTTGGGAAGCTGAGGCAGGAGTATGGCCAGCCTGGCCCACACAGTAAGATCCTTTCCAAAACAAAAACAAAAACAAAAACAAAAACAAAACATCAGATTAACTTAAAATAACCAAACAGAATTTATAGAAAATAAAAATCAACATAAAAATTATAATTAAAATTTTAGTGGATAGACTAAACAGCAATAAAGCTTAGATGGTGCTTTCCAATTCTTTCATTGGAAATAAATCTAGAGTGCAATGCAGAACAAAAACAGATAGAAAACATGCAAGAACAATCAGAAGACATGGAGGATAAAATGAGAGGGTCTGAAATAAGGGTCTCAACCTGGGGCTAAAGAGACTTAAAATGAAGAGGGCTCAAGAGAGCAAAAAACTATTGGAACTATTGCTAAAAAATTCAGACTCCGAAAATATGAAAATTATTGCAAATTTTCAAGGACTAACTAATCCCTATCCTATTTAAACTATTATAATTCATGGTGAAAGAATGTACATGAATTCTTTTTACAAAGACTTAGACATTTATGTAAAACCAGGCAGAGATAACCAGGAAGAATAACACAGTACAACCTCACTTAGAAATATTTCTGTAAAAACTGTAAATAAATTGTTTACCAATAATAATCCAGCATTATATTAAAATAAGAGTTCACCATGACCAATTGGAGTCTACCTCAGAAGTGTAAAAGTAGTTTAACATATTTTTAAATTTAGTGAGTTAGTTCACTGTATTAACTGGCCTAAGAAGAATACTTTAATATGTGCTAAAAATGTCATTTTATATAATACATTATCCAGTGCTGATTAAAAAAACAGAAGTAGAAAAAGCATGTGATTTCAAAATGAAAAATATGTAAATCATTTGTTCTGGAAGCATTCTACTAAAATCACTAAGAAGAAAAATATACCTATTAGTACTATTATTATTTACCATTGATTAAAAAATATTAACAAATGCAGCAAAAGAAAAAATAAAATAATAAATTAAATACTAAATACTGAGAAAGCTTTGTCAAAGTTATACCTATTTTGGAAAATGTTACTTTTCAGAAGTATTTTACATACTCAATTCATTTAATCCACACAACTCTGAGAGGTAGATTTTAGTGTTGTTATTTTCCTGAAGAGGAAATTGAGACTCAAAGTGATTAGGAATGTTATTCAAAGCTACCAACCAAGTAAGTGGTAGAACTGGTTAGGGTTAGGGTTAGGGTCCAGGGCTTGGTAAACTTCATTAGAAATTTATGATACACCTCATTCAGCTTTCATACTTCCTCAATTTTTTGGCAAAATTATTTCAAATACATAATAAATTTCTGTAGATTTGCAGATATCATTTTATTTTCCCATTTATTCTCACAATAAATAAGGTAGCTTGACATTTTAAATTAGCAGCAAATCTCAAACATTTAATTCCAGTGTGAACCTGTTTATAGAAAAGTGACCCAGTGAAAGCTTTTTTGGCTCAGATAATTTTACCTAAAGGAAAATACAGACCTTTAACAGTAGACAAAAATAAATAAATAAAAATTAGCCAGGCATGGTGGCACACGCTTGTAAGAGGAGGAGGCAGGAGGATTGTGGGTTCAAGGCCAGAGACACCCTGCGTGACTTAGTGAGACCCTATCTCAAGATAAAAAATAGAAAAGGTGCTGGGGGTGCAGCTCACTGGTAGAGCACTTGCAAAGCATGTGCAAGGCCCTGGGTTAGACTCCACCAGTAAAACAAAGCCTGCAGTGGTACCAGTGTGGCATCTGATCCCCTCAGATCTTGGAAGCTAAGAAGGGTCAAGCCTGGTTAGTCCTTGGATGGGAGACCACCTGGAAACACCAGGTGCTATAGGCTTGGATGAAGGACCCAGCAGCCCACTCCCCCTAATCAATTCACCATTGAAAACCCTATGAATAACAGAGAGGCACAACAATAGTATTTCCTCTGTTGTACATAGGGTCACTATGGTTGGACACCCACTTGATGGCACCTAACAAGTACTACAAAAAAAAAAATCATAAAATTGAGATAAGTAAATAAGTAAATAATAAAAATAAATTAAAATTCCTGACTTCATTGGGATTAACAAATCTAAACCTTTAAAATTTTCAACCTCTATAATCTCTTCTGCAGCTGGCATTTTTGAAAGATAGTAATAGGATCCACTCTAAAGAGAGTTCTGGAGAATGTCAGATTTCTGTTTCCAAGCATTGCATGAGTCACTGGTTTTGCAAAACATAGAGATGTGAAAGCACAGCAGTGGACAAGGACATCTTTAGAAATTGCTTTTTCCCTGTGTGCTGAGTTTCTATAGCAGAACAGATACCAGGCTTGTGCAAACTTGCCTTTCTTTGGCACTAGAAGATGAAGACACAATTTCAGGTCTCGACAAATTGAGAGTGACAGCAGCTATTCTTCATCTTCTCTTGGGAGAGTCCCTACCAGCTATATTTACAACTAGCATTTTATAGCCTCCAAGTAGAAATTATTGCCACGGGTACTCTCTCCTTGACTGAAAGGACCATTCTTCTCTTAGCAACTCTATTCTAGTAAAACCGATGTGTTGATTTCTGAGTCCTTGTTTCACTGCCAGCAATTTAGTTGGCTCTCATTCAGTGCCCAATGTCTAGAATAAATTTAAGAGTTGAGGAAACATGGCTGAGCACTGTGGTGCACACCTGTAATCCCAGCGACTCAGGAGGCAGAGGCAGGAGGTTCAAAGGTTGAAGGCCAGAGGCAACCTGCGTAATTAGCAAGACCCTGACTCAAAATAAAAAATAAGCTGGGGGATGTAGCTCAGTGGTAAAAGTGCTTGCAAAGTATGCCCTGGATTCAATCACCAAGTACTTCTAAAAAAAGGGGGGGGGGGTTGAGGAGACACCAGTACAAGTATTAGCACTCTGAAGGTTGGTAAGATCTGAAAAGTAATACTAAAATTGACAAAACAATAGTATCTTGTGTTTCATTTTCTTAGTGTTAGATTAGGAAGAGAGGAAAGTAACGTTTGAAGGAATCTAAGGGCCATACTGGGGCTGGGATTTAGTTCAGTTGGTAAAGCCCTGCTCTGCATTCTCTGAGGTCCCTAGTTCGATTCCCAGCACAGTAAAAATGGGAGAAGGACATGGTAATCCACTCCCAAGGCAATCCCGAGACAATCAGCCTTTGAAAACCCTATGAGCGTCGCTATCAGTCAGAGACGACTCAACAGCACCTAACAACAAGGGCCATACCTTACCCTAGTTCCTCCTCCCAACCCCAGCTCTCAGACCTTCTTGACCATCACCAAAACCAAAACTCATACATACCTGATATTTACTAAGTACTTATCACAGGGAAGGCACTATCCTTAGCTTCTCATATTGATTAACTTGTCTTGTCATCTATTAGTTGCTATAACAAAATACCCAAACTTAGATTCTGTATAAAGAAAAGAGGTTTATTTGGCTCACAGATTTGAGGGGTGAAAGGACAAGATTGGGCAGCCTTATTGGTTCAGTCTCTGGTGAGGGCATCAGGGCAGATGGCATTGTGGTGGGAACATGTGCAAGAGGAAGAGATCACTTGTTGAACATGAAGCCAGAGACGCAGGCATCAAGCTTGTTCTTTCACATCAACCCACTCTCATGTGAATTAACTCATTCCTCAAGATCAGCATTAATCTTCTCTGAAAGCTATGCCCTTGTGATCTGATTACCTTCCAATAGGATTCACCTCTTAAAGGATTCC
The DNA here is from genome assembly GCA_007922755.1 of Pedetes capensis. Lineage (NCBI taxonomy): Eukaryota > Metazoa > Chordata > Mammalia > Rodentia > Pedetidae > Pedetes > Pedetes capensis. The sequence goes on along the minus strand of VMDO01025224.1, from coordinate 10,757 downwards.
ATGACCTCTCACACTGCCTCACTGAGGACCAAATTTCTAGCACATGAACCCTTGCAGAACACTCAAATCTCACCCAACCCATCGCTCCCTCTTCATAATTCTACAAGCTTCTCATACCAAGGTGGTCAAGAGAATCTCTGGAGTAATGTGCTTTATTTTATTGGAAGAACTTATACCTTCTCATTAAAGATAGTTTAATTTATGGGTCAAAGATTTTATATCTTATTCTATCTTTGCTCAACAAAAGCCTGGAAGAGCATAAAACAATATTATCAGGCATTTTTCCACAATACTGGACCATGGAAAAATAATTATCTCATAGAAATATTGACCCATAGGAGAAGCATAGAATATGGTGTCATAGGTTCTCAGGTTGTCATAGCTTTCCACCGGCTAGGTAGGTGATTTTATGTAAGTCTTTGCTACACTCTAATCAGCTCATGTAAAATGAGGGGAATAATGAAAGTTTTATGCAGCTGCCTCAAGTATTTGGTTAATGATTTTCACAGCCTAGTGTTTGGCAGACTCAGTCATTATCATTAGATAAATGGATGGATTAGTGAAGGCACTCCCCTCTTTTCTTCTTCTTTTCTATCATTCCTCTTCTCTACCCACTACATGGATCTTGTTAATATTTTTCAAATGTTTCAAGTTATTTCCTGCTTTGAATCTTTTATGTGAGTGTTTAGTTTTTAATTTATTATTTTTATTTTTTCTTTTGCTGCATTTCAATGGTAAATAATCATAGTGCTAATAGGCATATTTTTCTTCTTAGTGATTTTAATATAGAGAGCATGTATTCTCTGGTTTATAAGCTGGTTGGTTCTTTATAAATACTAACATTATTGACAATTAAGTAATGGGTTACTTGCCTACTTGTTAACAGCTTATTCCCCAAGAATGCCTTCAAGCAGAGACTGTTTTGCTCAACTACATGCAAATTAAAGGGTAGTGATTATTATCCATGCCTCGCTTCCTGAACTTACTGATTTACACCTGTGAGCTAGGTTAAGTTGAACATGCAAATCAAATGGAAGCCTTTTCATTAATAGTTCTGATGGATATTTTGAAGAAACGAGTAACCTAATTTAAAGGAGAGAGATGCTTATTTTGCATATATATATATATATATATATATCACAAAAAAGAATTATCTGAACTCATTGGAACAGATAACTAGGAAGAGTTACACTGTCATTCCCAATTCATGATAACTCCAAAAAAGTGAATTTATCACATGCTGTTTTGATTACTAGTTTATGTAACAGTTTTATTAAGCTGATTCCAAAGCAATATGTTCCAAAGTGGTTTATATGAGGACACTAATAAAGCAGCATACCAAGCAAATAGACCAACCAGTGCTTGGGCCGTTAACATGAATCTTTTCCATTGTCATTTTGAAGACTCTCCAAATTCTTCAGTGTAATATGGCTCAGGAAATCCAAGAGTTCAAATTCACAAGTTAAGGCACAGGCAAAGTCATCAAAGGCAAGGACCTTGCTCTCAAGAGTAATTTCAAGGACTTCATTGCTTTGTGTTTGGTAATCACACAGCCACAGAAAGTTGAAAAAACCATCAGCCTAAGACTTTCTCCACTTGTCTGAAAGCACCTGACAAGCTTTGTTTCTTGGGACAGTGAGAATTTCAGAAACCTCTTTATTCCCAAATAAAATTCTTTTAAGTCTAAAAGCACCCTGATTGATGCTGACATGCAAGTGAATGAATATTCTTAACTTGCATCCCAGATGCATAAATCTTTGGTATGCAACATGAGAAAATCTGAACAGGATTCCTGAATAGATGTAAAAAATCATAGTATTTAAATAAAGTTAGCTCCATTCTATATATAGTGATCTATTTATGAATCATGCACAAATTAGAACAATTAATAAAAACACTGAAAAGTTAAGAAAACACATATAAATTTTAGTGATGAACAGCAAAATAATATGGTAAGTAGACTAATAAAATAAGGCTAGGTAGTAAGTGTACTCTTGAAAAATCAGTTGACTTTCTTTGCCAATTTCTTACCAAGGGTAAATTTAAACATTTACTATTGGACCATAATATAAGAAAAGGGAGATAAAAAGAGGAGAGTTAAAGACCAATTAGTAATAAACATTTATTGAGCAGCTACTGTGTGTCCAAGGAAGACATTTGGGGTATGGAGGTATGTCTCCATTACGTTCAAAGTCAAGTTGTAAAGAGAAATACAGCCAGAAAATGACATAGAATTTAAGTACTGTCATTTGGAGTCATTAGAGAAGTTGCTGATGAAATGAAGAATGGATAGTTTGAAGGGAGAAGAATGATGAGGAAGGGAATCTTTGCAGACAGGTATAGCCATAAATATCAAAAAACTTCAAATTTCAAATTTCCCATGTGAGTTCCAAGATATGGCTGGGAAGTCATGAAGGGAAGAGTGATGAGAGCCTCACTAGGAGAAAGAAACACTATGTTTCAATCACCATTTCTTCTTTCCTTCATTTGATAAGTATTATTGAGCACCTACTGCTAGCAGCAAAGAATAGAGGATCTGACTGTGTGGTGCTGATGATAAGCAATACACCTTCGTGCAGCTTCTGCCCAATGGAGAAAATCTAGTTAAAAAGAAAAGATAGTATAATGTTTAAGGAAAAATTAGAGAAAGGAATGGAAAGAAGAAAGAAAATCTGCAATATTTGCATCTGTATTTTTTTTTTTACAGGATTGGGGTTTAGCTCAGTTGGTATAGTAGTTGCCCTGCACTCTCTGAGGACCCAGGTTCAATCCCCAGCACTGCAAAAATGGGAGGAGGATGTGGCAGTCCACTTCCAAAAACAACAGAAACGATCAGCCATTGAAAATCCTATGAGAGTCGCTATGTGCCTGACCCTACTCGACAGCACCTAACAACAACAACAATATATTTTTATAGTATCTTCACTTTTTAATTCTAAATGGCTATCTTTATCTTGGGAGTTGAGGTTTAGCTCAGTTAGTAAAGTGCTGCTCTGCACTCTCTGAGGTTCGATCCCCAGCACTGCAAAAATGGGAGAAGGACCTGGCAGCCCACTCCTGAAATAATCAGCCGTTGAACATCCTATGAATAGCAAAGAAGCACTGACATAGTGCCAGGCATGGCATAATGCCGGGGGTGTTTCACTCTGTTGTACACAAGGTTGCTATGAGTGCGACTTGACTCAATGGCACCTAACAACAATATATTTGTTTTTAAGCGTTCTATTGCCAAAAGGAGAAGGGCCTGGCAATCCACTCCAAAGGCAATCCGGAAGCACTCATCCATTGAAAACCCTATGCGGGTCACTATGAGTTGGATACCGACTCAATGGCACCCAACAACAACATTGTCAAAAAGTATTTATTGAAATCCAGGAGCCACAGTTCATGCCTGTAATCCCAGCTACTTAGGAGGCTGAGCCATGGGAATGGTGAGTTCAAGGCCAAAGGCAGTCTGCACAATTTAAGGAGACCCTATCTCAAGATGAAAAATAAAAAAGGGTCTAGAGGTGCAGCTCAATAGTAAAGCATTTGCCTAGCATGTGTGAAGCCCTGGGTTCAACCCTCTCAGTATCAGAAAAAGGAAATATATACCTGTGTGTGTGTGTGCCATGGAATCAGGTCCAACTCTCAGTGACCCTAGGTACAATGGAACAAGACACTCCCCAACACTGTGCCATATCTGACACCACTATCAGTGCTTCCCTGCTATTCATAGGGTTTTCAATGGCTGATTGTTTTGGGGTGATTTGGGAGTGGATTATCATGTCCTTCTCATACACACACACACACACACACACACACACACACACACACACGCACGCACGCACATGAGCTGGGGTTTAGCTCAGTTGGTAGAATGCTGCTCTATGCTGAGGCCCTGGGTTCAATCCCCAGAACAACAAACATGGGAAAAGGACATGGCAGCCCACTCCTGAAACAACCATCGAAAATTATATATATATGTGTGTGTGTGTGTGTGTGTGTGTGTGTGTGTGTGTGTGTGTGTGTGTATACACACATATATATAGTTTTGTGCTCTTATTTTGAATTAAGCAATCTTTTTTTTTTCCTGTAGTGGAGATTGAATCTAGGGTTCTGTGCACGCTAGGTAAGTGCTCTACCACTGAACTGCACCCCTGGTCCCTTTTTCATTTTTTATTTTTATTTTTAAATTGGTTTAGAAGCTGTAGGATTTTTTAAATCACAATGGTCTCATTGCGCATAGAATTATCTGGATTAAATAGTAGATTTTACATTTTTCCCAGTCATTTATTAGTAATTTTTTGGTGTACAACTTAATGGGTTTCATTATGACAATTCCACACATGCATATCATTGTACATTGCTCATATTCACCTCCCCCATTACCTTCTCCAGGCTCCTCTTTCCCATCTCTTTTCTCCCTACCAGTGGTCTCCCTTCTACTTGCATGTCTTATTTGCGTGTCTATCTATATATATAATCACATCTTTGTTTGTATTAGTTTATTATCAATATCATGTCTCTTTTACCATAACTTTCTTTGAAGATCAGCAACTATGATATACATTTATATATCCCTAAATATATAAACCTAAAAATAAATCAACAAAATAGGTATCTAATGAACGCGCTCCAGGCTAAAATAATGAATAAAGCTGGGTATAGTGGCGCAGATCTGTAATCCTAGTGCTTCAGGAGGCTGAGGCAGAAAGATTGGCCAAAGGCTTCCTGAGTAACTTAGAAAGACTTTTATCTCCAAATAAAAAAATAAAGAAAAAATGGGCCAAGAGTGTGTTACAGTGATAGTGCATTTGAAAAGTGTATTCCAGGGTCCAGGTTCAACCCCCTAGTATCGCAAATAATAATAATAATAATAATAATAATAATAATAGTAATTTTAAAAATTAAAAAAGTTTTTTAGTTAATTAATGGTAACAAGCTGCACAACAAACTTAATTGCAAAACAGAACAATAGAGTGAATGGACCACACAAATTGATCTCCACACAGTTGTGATTGAATTACTACATCAATTGCTGCAAAAATTAATGACAGTCCAGAGGAGAATTGCAAATAACAGACCAGAATCCCCAACCTTGAAAGGGTTAAGCAGAGCTATCCACAATGGGGAAAAAAATTACTCTTCATTTGCCTTCATTAATGACTAATTTTAGGTTTTTTGGCAAATGAACACATTGTTTATGCTCCATATACTTTCAGCCCCTGAGTCTTGGAAAATACATAAAATTTCCAAGAATTAAAGTTTCCATTAACACAAGTGCCAAAATCAGGAGGTCTGACCTGTGGGAGAGAGCACATTTGTCTGTGCTGGTTCCTTTTCCAAAGTTATAGCAAGATATTTACTGTATAATCTTTCTTGTGCGCAATTGCTCTGTTTTATCAGACAGTCTTGACAAGAGGGAAAAGCTGAGACATTTCATAAGGCAACCAATTACAGAGGACACAATGACTGGTTCAGTGGTAAAGTGTTGAAAGCTGGCACTGTTTGGGGTAAAATTTCGTGACTGGCAAAGACTGTGCTTTTTTACTTTGTTACTTTTAGCTTTCTTTTTAAAAACTCTTTGTTTTGGGGCGTTTTGGAGTGTGTGTATATGTTTGTTTAATTCACAGTCAGTTGGCTTTAGCAGGTGAAGAAACAGTTTACTATAGTGGATTTTAGAACATCTTCCACCTGTATGGTCCCTCCTCCTACACGGAGATTTAATGTAAATAAATGTGTGTGCACACAGCTTGAACAGCTCTAAAGAATTTGATCCCCAGATCTGGTTTTATTCAATCTGAAGTAGCCCAGTGACCTTCCCAGATTACAAAAGAAAATTAAAATTAAAAAAAAATTAAAAACCTCTTTACGTCAGTGGACTTGGACTCAGAAACTTCTTCCTTTGAGCAGAGCGCCTTTTAGAGACTTGTGTGTCACTCTGGCGGCAGAGGGTCGCGGCCACTTGGGAAAAGATCCGGTTCTACCGGCCCCGCCCTCCCTGGGGTCGTCCCTCCCTCGGCGGGCTCCCTGCGGCTCCTGGACTCGCCTGGTCCCTTCCCCTCGGTCCGCGAACACAGCCTCCGAGGTCTGGCGCGCGCCACAGCCCTAACCAGGCGGCTGGTTTGCGGAGCATCATCTGCGAGCTCCGCTCCAGTCGCCAGCCCCTCCCGCCTCGGTGGCGGCCCGGGGAGGCGAGCCCGGCAGGGGGAGGGGAGGATCGGCACCCCTCCCCCTCCATCTAGCCCACTCCAGTCGCACCTTTAATTATCTTAACTCTTCTGAGGACCGGCGTCCCCCGGATCTGCCCCTCTGGTGCTGGCGGCCCCTGCTCTCACGCGCCGGGATGGGAGCGCGAGGGACCTGCCCGCGGCCCGCCGGCCAGGGCGGGGAGGTCCGGCTGCCCAGCCTGCTGCCCCGCGTCTGTAAGTTTTACGGCTCCTCCCGGGAGGGCAGGGGGTGGTTGTCCGCACCCCCGCAGACGATTTGAAATGCAAAACACAGCTGAGGTTTACAAAGCTAAAGGGACGTTTCGGGCACACTCCCTTCAGCGCTGCGTCAGCCCTCAGGACTGGTGTCCGCGTTTTTCTCGAACGCTTGCTCCTTTCGTTGTAAAGAAGTTCTCAATTTATATTATGAATTCCTTGGGGGAAATTGGCTGCTTTAAAAAATACATCTCGTAATGCCTTCAAATTTAAGATAAGTCATCATAATGATCAAGTTACATAGCACATTGCTTATTATTGTTTTGTCAGATTACACTTAACATATTATTCATACTGCGCAAGAGTCCACGACCTTTTCTTTTCCTGCTAGGGAAAGTAACAGAGAATTTCCTCTCTTTACTTTTAATATTGCTACGTTATCTAAATACTTTAACAAGTAGATCGTGTACGCAGCTGGCATTAATTTTCATCACGACGCTGCGCGCACATATCCTTACCCTAATCTATAAACGCCTTTGATCTCAGAGAATTATCTTTGAGCCTACTGTTTACAAGACGGTTCCAGGTTTTTGTTTACCTAAGGCTATGTACACGTGTTGAGAGCGATAAGAAAAATTGACACAGTTCTGATTCCGCTCAAAATTTTTCTCTGGGATCCCAGAAGTCAAGCACAAGCTAGATTCGTGTTTGGCTTAATGAAGTCGTACCTTTTAACCTTGCCTGTCACTTCCCTATCCCTGAATACAAGGACTAAAGTGAGGAAATGAAGTTTTGAAACGAAGTTTTTAATCACGTTTCCTTCGTACAGGAGGACAAGTCTGGTGGGAAAGAGAGGCAGCTCAAAGGCAGGTGGGTAGACTGGCTATGGTGACAGGACGATGTTGGCCAGAAAGAGCATCATCCCGGAGGAGTATGTGCTGGCGCGCATCGCGGCGGAGAACCTGCGCAAGCCGCGCATCCGAGACCGCCTCCCGAAAGCCCGCTTCATCGCCAAGAGCGGGGCCTGCAACCTGGCGCACAAGAACATACGTGAGCAAGGACGCTTCCTTCAGGACATCTTCACCACCTTGGTCGATCTGAAATGGCGCCACACGCTGGTCATCTTTACCATGTCCTTCCTCTGCAGCTGGCTGCTCTTCGCTATCATGTGGTGGTTGGTGGCCTTCGCCCACGGGGACATCTATGCTTACATGGAGAAAAGTGGAATGGAGAAAAGTGGCTTGGAGTCCACGGTGTGTGTGACTAATGTCAGGTAAGAATGCAGTGGTTTCGAGCAGTGTAGGAAAAAAATCGAAATGCCTTTTCTCTTATTCTCATTGTGTGGAAAGCGAAATAAAGGGTTTGTTTTTGGAAGTTAAGAAACAAAGAAAAATAATGGAAATAACACACTAAAAATCTTTATAAATGCAGCTTTATGGATGAAGGGTCTCTAAAAATGTGGAACTCCAATTTTTGGGCTAACCTTGAAAATATTATACTAGTTATTTAAAAGTTGTTTTAGGTCAAGAGATTCTTGACTTGAAAAGCACACATTTAATTTTCAGTATGAAAAAGCTGCTTTTCATAGTTCCAGTGTCCAAAAATAAGTATCAACAATGAATCAAAAATATCATGCAAATAAATGCAAGTAATATTTTTCAATAACTTCCCTTATCTATGACATTTCATAAATAAAAAGAGGAAGGTACTAGGGGTATGGGTGAGATGTGTCCTAGATTTTAAAATATGCTAAAAATAATTTAAATAAATATAAGCCTTCTTTATCAAGATTATCTTAATACAGCTGATTGATTGCACTGGATCCAGAAATTAAAAGTTATTCTAAGCTTCAGAACTAAAATCCACTAAATTTTAATGGAAATTTTTTGAAGTTTTCATAGAAGGAATTATATAGGATCAATTTAATATTGCAGTCTTCTTTCAGAGTTTTAATAGGCTAGGAACAAGATAGTTTTTATATTATCTAACTTTGGCTTCTTCCTTTTATAAGTACCTCAAAGACAGATGGAGTGGGTATGACTTCAGTGGTTCTCCTTAGTTATATTTTCCCATGGCCTAAAGACCATTTGATTAGATCGATTTGTTATTAGTTTGTTTTGTTGGAAGATGAAAAAACTATAATTTTTATCAACTGCAAAAATATTCACTGAAATGAAATAATGAAATATCCAGGACATTTTCTGAGTAATATTACAAATTTGCATAATGCACAAAGCAAAGAAACTTGAACAAGCATGATACTGACAGGAAACTAAAGAATGAGACCTTTAGTGATAGAAATGGAATTCACAAACCCCTGCAAGAAGCAAACCCTGGACTATGAAGTTGTCCACTCTTCCATTTGTTAAGTAACTACAATGCCAGCATTTCAAGCAGGGATGCACCATTAGTATATTGGGATCACACACCACAGATTTCAGCTGAGATTTGGGGTAGAGAATACTGTATTGAATTGATCCATTGCTTTTACCATTGAGTAGATACTATTTTCTTTTTTTGAAGTTGTCACAAATTTTTCTTTCAAAGACAATGTAGATGAGAAATAGAGAAGATCATCAGTACACTAGTTATAAAGGAAACAAAATTCTGTTTGGTAGGTATTCGAAGGTCAAATATCTTTATTTGATATGTATTTCTCTTTAAGAAGGTTATTAGTACTACAGTAGATGCTGATAAAAAGAAATAAAAGAAGTGATGACAAAAAACCTTGAAAATAATGGATTTTACTCAAAAGACAAATTGTCTTTTTCCATGAAAAAGAAATCACTTAGCAATTTAATATGTGTGTATATATTATATATATATATATATAATATATAATATATATATATAATATACATATTATATATAATATCAAAAAGATTCTTTCAATGATCTTTAAAAAGAATTTAAAAAGAATTAAAAGAATTTAAAAAAAGAATTTAAAAAGAAAAAGAGTTTTCTCTCGTTATTGAAAGCTGTTTACTACTACATTCCATTTTTCAAGTAAGATACTAAAGCATATTCATTTATATAACGCATTCTTGTTGATGTGAACTATGAGAAATGGTGTCAAAAATACAATTGGACAAAGTTTATTTTATCAATATAACAATGCTAACATTTAAATTGCTCTTCTTAAAATTATGTGACAGCCTTTAATGTTTCTGTTCTTACTAATTTTAATGCTATGTTACTATTTATATTGTAATCTCAACATAGTTTAATCATAACAAACCATATATAATTTTTTTCACCAAAAATATAGAAATAAAAAAATCTTTATTCTCTCCCATAGGAAACTTAAGAGACTAATAATAATTCTAATGTTTTTGCATTTCCATTCCTTTCATAATTTCAGTGTCCAGCCATATCATCAAAATTGGAAACAACTTTTTTGAATGGATGTTCACCAGTATTTCCAAACACCATTTGACCCTTCTCATTTTAGGGTGACTCACTTTCTCCTGGGCTGGGAGTTAGCTCAGTTGGTAGAGCGCTTCTCTGCAGTCTCTGAGGTCCCAAGTTCGATTCCCAGCACCGCAAAATGGGAGAAGGACATGGCAACCCACTCCCAAGGCAATCCCGAAACAGTCAGCCATTGAAAACTCTATGAGGGTCGCTAGGAGTTAGAGTCGACTCGATGGCACCAAACAACAACAACACTTTCTCATGCACGTAGATGACTTTCTAATGTGAGTCAGAAAATAAAAGATATTTTCTCTTTCTCATTATTATTCAGCCTTGCCCTCTCTGTGTGGACACAGGGTCAACTAATGCTTTTATCCCTTGAGATTGCTTAACATGACAGATGTCCATTAAGAGAATGGGTCTTGCACCACACACAAAGTTTAGGAATTCTTTCATAAAATTAATGATATAAAAATATGGTTCATTAAAACAGGGTTTTCTTTGAAAGCTTTTTCCAGTTACACACCTCTTCCACATCTTAGTGACTAGACATAGATTTGGCGGGGTCAAGTGGTCCGGGCAAGACTCTGAAGAGCTCTCAGGTTATTCTGATTTACTTCCATCATGGAAAAACACCACAAGCCATTAAAACAAATGTTTGGGGATATTCATCATTAGACCGTTCCCTCAGGTATGGACTATTATTCGAAATCGGTATTGTATCCATGCCCCTCCTCTGAGGTCCATTCTTATTCTTTGCCATATTTTTGGACCACACCATCCACCTCATGGTGTGTTGTTGTTGTTGTTGTTGTTGTTGTTGTTGTTAGGTGCTGTTGAGTCACGTCCAACTCATAGAGACCCTCGTAGGTTTTCAATGGTTGATTGTGTTGGGATTACCTCAGGAATGGATTGTCATGACCTTCTCTCTCTCTCTCT
>VMDO01025223.1:13898-28667 GCA_007922755.1 Pedetes capensis | reverse complement strand
ATCACACCCTCTTGTGAATCTGTGTCCAGCTGCATTTCCTGATCTAGTTAGGAACCTCTGGTGGTTAGATTAGAGTCCTTATAAGGCCAAGACTGTGGTCCAATTCCTGTAGATGAATACTTCTGAGAGAAATCTATTAAGAAGGATAATTTTATTTTGTTTTCATTTCCAATTCATGACAGACTGATAGTTTTGTAACATGCAATAAAATAAATCACTAAAATATTTTTACAAATACCAGATATATGAAATGGCTCTTTCTTTTTAATTGTGGTACTCATTTTTAAAGATTTACTATCAATTTCTGCTCTTCTGTTCTCATAATGTACTCTGCGTGCGTGTGTGTGTGTGCGCAAAAATCTCAGCTATCTAGAGCACATATTTAATGAATCATTTTGGAAAATAAAGCTAAGGGAGTTTTACTTTTGTTGAGTTCTTTATTTTAATTTTTGGGTTGTTTTTTTCAGTACTGGAGATTGAACCCAGGACTTAGCACTTGCACGCTTTGCAAGTACTATACCACTGAACTGCACCCCCAGCCCTTTTTTTGTTCTTTTTGAGACTGTCTCACTAAATTATATAGACTGCCTCTGATCTCAAATTTGCAATCCTCCTGCCTCTGTCTCCCGGGTCTCTGGGATTACAGGCATAAGCCACCGCTCTCGTCTTCTTTTCTTGGGTTCTTAAAAAAATTGTTCAACTTCCCTAAAATAGTAATATCTTCCAACTCATGGGCACCTAACAACAACAAACAACATGTTGGAGAGTTTCACATACATTGCTTTCTTCTTAAACACAATTTTTACACATAAATCTGTTCTTTCTGGTGAATTTGGGATCATCATTACTACAATTAGTTATTTTGCTTTGATGTAGAATGAGGTAGAGCCTTCAAAGATTGCTAATATACGGATGACCACACTGTGTGACCCTGTTCTCACAGCTTCATCTATGCCTTTCTCACTCTCTATCATATGTTAGGATACTTTCAACTCAGCCCATAAGGACAGCTTCTGCCCTACTTTGGATCTGCTGTTTCTGACCTTATAAATTTTTAGAAATCAGATCACCTTTTCTCCCCTACTAAGCATATTTGAATTAGGTAAAAATTACCAATAAAGAATAACTAGTGTTCATATAATTACTCATATGCTAACCAGTTTCAGAAAAGATTAGAGATGATGCGCCTATAATGAGATTTCTAAGGAAATTTGGCCATTTATTTTTAATCTATGTCTTTTTGTTTGTTTATTTTCTCACTTCTCAGCAATATTCAAAATAGGGAAGTTTTTGTTCATTTGTCATTTATTTTTAATTGAAAAATAATAATTATATATATTTTGGGGTATAAAGAGTTGTTTTGATGCATGTTTACAATGTGGAATTATTAAATCAGGCTAATTAATGAATCAACTCACATGCTTATCATTTTTAATGTATTCTTTCAACAGTTTTGAAATGTATAATGCATTATTTTTTATGATAGGTGCAATTCTGGGCAATAGATGACTATAGGGTATTCCTCATTTGAATTATGGTGCTGGAGATGTCTATTGAATATACCATAGACTGGCAAAAGAACCAACAGATCTGTCCTAGAAGAAGTGCAACCAGAGTGATCCTTGGAAGCAAGAATGGCCAGACTGAGTCTTACATATTATGGACAGGTAGTCAGGAGAGACCAATCCCTGGAGAAAGATCATGTTTGGGAGAGTGGCAGGTCAACGAAAAAAAGGAAAACCCTCCACTAGACAGATTGATACAGTGTCAGCAACAATGGGCTTAAACATAAATAAGATCATTTTCCTGGCACAAAATTGGGGAGTGTTTCATGCTGCTGTCCATAGGCTCACTATGAGTTGGACTCAACTTGATGGCACCTAACAACGACAACAAACTGAAACTTTGTACCCTTTATTTAAGATCTCCCCTTTTCCTATCTTCTCCCTTCCTCAATCCCTGATAACTTCTATTCTACTTTCTACTTTCATGAATTCAACTTTTTAAAAATTCTGCATATAAATGAGGTCATGAAACTTTTGTTTTTCCTGTGCCTGGCTTATTTCCCTCAGTGTAAGGTCTTTCAGGTTCATTCATGTTTTCACGAATGATGAGATTGGTCCCTTTCATGACTAAATAGTATTCTATTTTATATAACTCATTTTGTTTATCTATTCATCTGATGATAAAAATTTTTATTGCTTCCATATCTTAGCTATTGTTATTAGTGTCCCAATAACATAGGAGTGCTGATGTCTCTTCAGCATACAAATTCCATTTTCTTTGAAGATATACCCAGGAGCAGGATTGCTGGATCATATGGTAGTTCTATGTTTAGTTAGCTAAAAATCCTCCACAATGTTTTCCACAATACCTATATTAATTTACTGAGTTCTTACTGACAAATAATTTTATATAGACAGGAAAGAAAATACATGGCTACTGTTATCCATGATGTTTTGGAATAGTAGCACTTCCATTGGTCTGAGTAATAAAAAGAAGGCCACAATACTGACTGTCACTATCTTCCTTCTTTATTTTTCTTCTTGTAAAAAGTATATAACTTTTCATATTCTTCCCAATTTGTCTTATTATTTATAAATACCATGGATCATTCTACTTATTTAAAGAATAGTATAAATGTAATATTCAATAATCTTTTACTTTTCTTTATATGCTTTTATTCTCAATCACTTCCTAAAAGGCTTTTGACCTACTTAGTTTCAGAAAATTGACTGTGTTGTATTTCTCTTTAACATTCTTTGTCCATTCCAATCAGATAGTATAATTTATGATCACTGCTCATAAAACAAATTCATTCCTCCCTTATGGCATTTGTATGCAATTCTTCCTACCTGGAATATCTTCTTCTTTCTACCTTTCTCAATTGTATCCATGCCTCATGGCCCAAACCAAGTCCAATGACTGTGTGAAGTCTATTTCTATCACTTGATTTCTACATGGATTCTCTTATAGTAGTAAACTTTACATTGCCTATTATTTATTAAAGATTTGTTGTGTTCTGGATCCTGTTCAAAGTGTTTCATAAATTTTATTCCATGTAATATTCAAAATAATACACCAGGTATGTATTGTTATTTAATATTTATCAGAGCTAAAGTAGTTAAAGAATTTTCAAAGTCAAGCAGCTAATAAGGGAAAGAAGAAAGGGAGACTCAAATTAATGTCTGTTTAACTGTATTTTGCCATAAGTATTCCCTGGATGCTAAGGAAGAGACCTTACAATAGGAGTAGGTTCAAGTTTTGGGGAAGAAGGAAGTATGGATTTGTAAAAGTCCTTTATGAAACAGAATAGCCCCTATTAAAACTGCTACACTGTGAACACAGCCATAGCCCTGTGGCATCTGATCCCCTCAGATCTTGGAAGCTAAGCAGGGCCGGGCCTGGATAGTACCTGGATGGGAGAATGTCTGGGAACACCAGGTGCTGTAGGCTTGGAAGACAGACCCGGCAACCCACTCCCAAAAATCAATCCGCAAATGAAAACCCTATGAACAGCAGAGAAGCACTGACAATAGTGTTTCACCTGTTGTATATAGGGTCGCTATGAGTTGGATACCGACTCGACAGCACCTAACAACAAGAACAACAACACTGTGAACATATTGTTTGTCTCATGTCTAAACTTTCTTGGTTCTCAAGGCTGAAATTTGCTCCATAATTGTACAGAATTTTAGACCATATATTTCTTTTTCAGGAGTAAAATATTATTTCTTTATTTGAACCCATTTTCACGATTATTTTATATTCTCTCTTATACTGGATGTAGGGCTGGAATTTAGCTCAGTTGGTAGAGCGCTGCACTACAGTCTCTGAGGTCCCTAGTTTGATTTCCAACACCGCAAAAATGAGAGAAGGACCTGGCAATCCATTCCCAAGTCAATCCTGAAACAATCTGCCATTGAAAACCCTATGAGGGTCGCTATGAGTTGGATACTGACTTGATGGCACCTAACAACAACAACAACATACTGGATGTATCTCTGTCCTCTGCTTCAGATCGGTTTAAACATCTTCATATTAATAAGAGCATAAAATTATGCTTTGAGTGTTAAAACAATGTTAATTTGTTCATTATTTCAGGACAGTGCTGTATTTTTTGTAATTAAGGTAGGAGTACTATTATTAGAAATAATTACCATCAAGAAACTAAAACCCAGAGGTAATACAGTTAAGAGCACAGGCATTGGACTAAAACTGTCTGGGTTCAAAATCCAGCAGCATTGTTTCTTAGCTGTGTGACTTCGGCATTTTTCCTTAACCTCTCTGTAATTTTGTTCTCTTGTGTGGAAAATGAAGATACTAATATTGCTTACCCTGGAGGATTACTGAAAGGATTAGATGAATTTATGTATATAGAGTCCTTTGGGTGGTGCCTGATGTATGTTGTTGTTGTTAGGAGCTGTCGAGTTGAGTCCGACTCATAGTGACCCTCATAGGGTTTTCAATGGCTGACTGTTTTGGGATTGCTTTGGGAGTGGGTTGCCATGTCCTTCTCCCATTTTGCAGTGCTGGCAATCAAACTCAGGACCTCAAAGACTGCAGAGCAGTGCTCTACCAACTGAGCTAAACCCCAGCCTGCCACGATGGTAGGTTTATGCAAATGTGGGCATGTTTCTTCCTACCTGCCTTGTCAATATCTCCTCCTCAGTGAGGCCTCATGTTGTGTACTGGTTCCAAAAAGCATCTCTCCTAGAGTATTCCAGGGCTGGGATTTAGCTCAGTTGGTGGAGTGCTGCACTGCAGTCTCTGAGGTCCCAAATTCAATTCCCAGCACTACAAAAATGGGAGAAGGGCCTGGCAATCCACTCCCAAGTCAATCCCAAAACAGTCAGCCATTGAAAACCCTATGAGGGTCGCTATGAGTCGGATACCAACTTGATGGCATCTAACAACAACAACAACAACAAGAGTATTCCAGCCTTTGAAAGAGAGGCTTGTGCTCCTCACCAATAGTCACCTCCCTTCATTTAGCTCAGTTGGTTGAGTGCTCCTCTGCACTCTCTGAGGTCCTGGGTTCGATCCCTAGCACTGCCAAAATGGGAAAAGGACCTGGAAGCCCACTCCTGCAGCAATCACAAAACAGTCATTGAAAACTCTATGAATAGCAGAGAAGCACAGACATAATGTCATGTACTGTTTCATTCTGTTGTACATACGGTCACTATGAGTCAGACCCAACACAATGGCACCTAACAACAGCAACAGTACCTGAACCCTGTAGCTTCACAGATTCTCCACTAGCCTTTCATCCCAAAGGAATGTAACAGAACTATGTTAATGCTGACGTGTCAGATAATTATTTGGTATGGCTAATTATATGGTTCTTGTAGACAAAGGGATGAATCACTGATGGGAGAATTTCTGCTCTGGCAGCAGAGGTATTTTGTCATAAAGAGACCTTTTCAGTGCAAACAGTTTTTGCTTGTAGGTGGTCCCCAATGCCCAGTTGCAAAATGAGAAGTGAAAGGGTTAGTTGGTATTCCACTTTTCACTCGGAACAAATCAATATTTGTGTCTAAATGTTTTATCAAAGTCATTAATGCTAGCTTTCAGTGTGCTTTCCCTTCAACAGTTGATTGTTTTCTTTTGTTTGTAGTTTTCTTGTTCAACTTCAATAACTGCTGCATATTGCACACAATGTTTATAGCCAATGAGTTAGTGGAAACAGCCTAAGATGTAGAGTCAAGGAAACTGGATCCTTTTCCCAGTTCTAACATCTACTAGATAGATGACTTTAAGCAAGTCAGTTAAACTCATCTATAAAACAAAGAATAGGAGAAGTACTTCACAGATCCAGGGAACAGGAAAACTATGGTGTCCATTTAGACATACTCTGTAAATTGAAAAGCTCTTTAGTGCAAACATGTCATTCCTTGCTCTAAACCACCATGATGATGTAGAAAATTTGCACTGGCCCAAGGGTTACCTTCCTGCCAATACTAAGGCAGTACTTCAATCATTTCTGCATTTGTAAAGGGAGAAGTTTTTATTTTAGTGTTTGTAAGACTTGGCAGGAAATTTCCATCAATATGTAGTTGATAATATACATAAATTGCATAAAAATTGAGCACTTGATTTTAGGAAAATTACAAACAAAATTGTTGCTTCCATTCTTCTTTTATTTCCCCTGATGCTAAGACTAGACAAATAATTGTTTATCTATTTTATATTCATTTCTTTGTTAATGACACAATGAAGATGTTTATATGCAGTGTAATATACACAGTCATGGCAAAGTTGAAAATTGGCAAGCTAATGAATTAACATCCTATTTACACTTGTAAAGACCTCTTTAGTAAAGAAAGTTGATGACTTTGTGCTATACATAATATATACATAAAGTATACATAATTTCTTTTGCAGTACTGGGGAGTTGAACCCAGGGCCTTGTGAATGCTAGGCAAGTGCTCTACTACTGAGCTTTACCCCTAGACCGTTTTACAATTTTTTTATTTTGAGTCAGAGTCTTGCTAAGGTGCACAGGCTGCCTCTGGACTCGAACTTGTGATCCCAAGTTGCTGAGATTAAAAGCATGTGGCATGGCATCTGGCATGCTGTACCTAATCTTAAAGAACTAATGATTAGGAACTGAGTCTCTGCTATCAACACGGCATGGAAAAATTTCAAGGTACACCCATTTTTTGTGATTCATAGCGACCCCCATATGGTTTTTGGTGGCTAATTGTTTCAGGATTGCCTTGGAAGTGGATTGCCACATCCTTCTGCCATTTTTGCCGTGCTGAGAATTTAACCTGGGACCTCAGAAACTACAGAGCAGCACTCTACCAACTAGATCCCAGCCCCTGTGCACTCATGTATATACTCGTAATGTGGAATGGTGGCCACCTGCAGCCTGCACCACTTTATAAGATACTGTCTCAAAATATAAAAGGTACTAGGGGTATGGTTCAGGGATACAGAGATTGCTTACCATACATGAGGCTCTGGGTTCAACCCTGCCAGTACTGCAAAGAAAAATGTGGAATGTGGATCCTATTGGTCAAAATATTTTCTAAGACTCAGCATGTATCTCAGTGGCAGACACTTGCCTAGCAAGTATGAGGCCTTGAGTTTAATCACTAGCATCAAAACAAAACAAATGAAACTAAACCAAAAAGAAAGAAAAGAAAAAAGAGAAAGAAAATTTGTTTTCTTGAACAACTGAACATTTGGCTGTAACACCCCATATGCATACTCTGAAGAGAAACTTTAGGTAGTATACAAATCAAAGACAAGAAAAAACGTAAAAGAGACAAGTGAGAGAAATGTGGAAGTTGGATTTGGTTTTCTGTCTCAAATTATTTAGATAAATTATCTCATTTTTCTCTTTTGTTGAAGAAATGGCAAATGAGGCAGGTCCTATTCCATGTAGGTAAAAAACAGGGGGAAAAGTCTGGGTATAGTAGTGGATGCCTGTAATCCCAGCACTTGGGGATTCAAGGCCAGCCTGGGCTATATAGGAAGATAAAAGAGAGATGGGGAGAGAGGAGGGAGGGAGGAAGAGAGAGACAGAGAGGCAGAGGCAGAGAGAGGCAGAGAAGAAGAAGAAGGAGGAGGAGGAGGAGGAGGAGGAGGAGGAGAGGGAGGGAGGAGGAGGAGAGGGGAAGGAAGGGAGGAAGGAAGGAAGGGAAGAAGGAAGAAGGAAGGAAGGAAGGGAGGAAGGAAGGGAGGGAGGGAGGAAGGGAGGGAGGGAAGGGGAATGGAAGGAAAGGAAACATAAAAAGGTTCAAAATTTGACCAAACTCTTTTCTGCCCAATACTTGTTTTCTACCACATATGCTACTTTCAAAATGTGTCTATACCATTCTAGAACAACCCTGAATTGATGGGATAAAGATAGACCCTCCTCAATCTGTTTCAGTATTTCCATCCTTTTAGTTTCTGATGTAGTCCTATTCATATTCCTCTTCTAGTCCTCCAGTCAAAGAGAATGGAGTATTCTCTTCAGAGTCCATCAGGGGTACTTTGGCTGCCAAAAATAGTGACAGGAAGCATTCATTTTCCATCTACCTTACTCCTGCACCATTCAAACTTCTGCCTCTGAAGACGCTGCCACCTAAAGCATGAGCTAGTTCTACAGAATTTCTTACATGTTGTTGCTGCCACTTTCCTTCTTACTTTAGCAGAGTAATTTAATTCAATTTTAGAAAGGGAGACCAAAAAAAGAAAACTTTTCTAGTCACACAGATCAATCCAATTGTTCAGAGCTTCAGAATGAATTTTTAAACTTGTTACACAGAAGCACACAAATCTCCAAGAGCAAGTATGATAATATACAAAGCCTCCATTCATTGTGTAGGCAGAAAGGAATGCTGGTACCCGGCAGCTCTCTAAGGAATGTTCCTTTGGCTTTAACTGTTCTGCCGGGAACAAGGAGGGAAACACATATATAAAATGAATTTATAATGTCTCTGGCTTGTAATGGCAAAATGATAAGAAAAGTTGGCTGTTTAATATAAACTGTCACTTGCATATTCCAGGCCTCCTCTCTTTGAGGTCCCTCCCACATCCACACGCCTGGCTACCGTTTAGCAAGGAGTACAAAGTGACCGTTTATTATTATTGACTGGGGAGGCCTGTGTTCTGAAACTCATTCTGTCGACAGAATGTAAGCAAAGTTGGCATTTTAAAGCCAGGCTCTTTCAGTTTCTGGGTTTTCTCAGGTTTGCTATGCAACAGGATCAGTGCTGTAGTCCCGGGTTCAAGCTGAAAATGTTACACAGGAAGACATACCATGTAAAGGTCAGATTCTTCTATTATGATAATTTTCTTGATCTGTGTCTATACAAATGCAACTGAATGCATACTTCTTATCATATCTCTTCCCAAGGTCCTGGGGACTTTCCACCTGTCAAGCCTGAAAATATGATGGCATTTTAAATGGGAACTCTTACTAATAAATGTACAATGCTGTAATATACAGATGATACTATAACACCAAGGTGAACTTAATGTGGGTAGTGAGGAAGATCCACTCCTGTGATAGAGTCCCATTAACAGGCTGGTGCTGGGGACCACTTACAACCTTGTTTATTCATGGCTGCATGCTTTTATGGTCAGAATCAATGCTACAGATGACTATGTGCATAGAAAATATGACTTGACTCCTATTGTGATGAAATGATTGACACTAGAATACACTTTTCCATGTAATTTTATTTCATAATGCTTTCAGAAAACACCATGTTTTATCCAGGGTCTAGATTTATGAAATTTGTAAAGTTATAAATAAATATATTATTTTCCACCTCGTAATGGCAAGAAAGATATTTATTATATCTAATAAGATGTTCATTTTTGGTGTGTATAATAATATGAAGAAAAAGAATACCAAGAAAAGTGATTTGGAGTGTATTTTCCTGTTAGTGGCCCAATTGAAATGTCTTTTGCACTAATAGTTTATTTTTTATAATTCTCCAAATTCACACAACTGTTTTTTTTTCTTTTTCTCATCCAGTAATTCTACATGTTTTCTTCTTCCTACTCTCCATTAGGATCTCCAAGGAGAGATCGAAGCTCACACAGATATCTACCACAACCTCGATGAAAATGGCCAAAAAATTCTGAGATCCCTGGAAGGCTCCAATGAAGGAACCCTCTTACAAAGACGTTTGGATAACATGAACTTCAAGTGGAGTGAGCTTCGGAAAAAGTCTCTCAACATTAGGTAAGAAAAGATTTGGAAAAAAAAGCCCACAATGAATTAAAAATGACAAATTTTCCCTCATTTTGCTAACACAAGTAGCTAATATCACATTGTTGTTGTTGTTGTTGTTGTTGTTAGGTGCTGTAGAGTCGGTATCCAACTCATAGCGACCCTCTGTACAACAGGGGAAACACTATTGTCAGTGCTTCTCTGCTGTTCATAGGGTTTTCAATGGCAGATTGATTTTTGGGAGGGGGTTGCCAGGTCCTTCTCCCAAGCCTACAGCTTCTGGTGTTCCCAGGCTGTCTCCCATCCAGGTACTAACCAGGCCCGACCCTGCTTAGCTTCCGAGATCTGGTGGGATCGGATGCCACAGGGCTATAGATATGGTTACATAAATCACCCGATTGTGGAAGGATTCATCTTATTTTGAATAAATGAATCATTCATTTGCTTGTAATGGAGATGTTACTTGAGGGTTCAGGTTAGGTTAAAATGGCAGTGTTTTATAACCACAGGAGAGGTACACATTAAGACATTAGAGAGAATTTAAATGAGGTGCACAGCTATCTTAATTTCAGAGTTCTCTCTTGGTTTATCACAGGATTATACAAAAAGTGATAAAATTAATGATTGTTTATTATGGAATTCTGTTTTTCACGTTACTCCAAATACATACCAGAGGACACTACCCACTTCCTCACTACCCACATTAAGTTCACCTTGGTGTTACAGTATCATCTGTATATTACAGCATTGTACATTTATTAGTAAGAGTTCCCATTTAAAATGGGAATGTGTTTTAATTAACAGTTTAGAGAAACCATTTCCATAGCTCTTGCAGCTAAGAAGAAATTATAGCAAATTTTTGTCCTTTGATCCCTCTTGGATTTTGTTAAATGACATCCTCTGTACGTGGACTGAGCTTTTAGCTCTTCTATAGTCACCTACGTTTTACTTTGCCCCAGTGTACTCACCAGCTTTCTTTTACAATTAATGGATGCATCTCAGTGTCATTGTTAAGGATGAAAGAGATTTTGCTGGGATAGTTCAGGGAAGGAACAAAAGAGAGGAGCTATTCTATGAAGTACCATGCCTGCTGGTACCTAACACATCTAGGAGGTACAGGGAGTGCAAGCCAGGCTGCCTCCTTTCTAACCAATAGTTTTTCCTAATATAGTTCTTTTTCTAAAAATATTTTGTACTTTTGTCTTTGTCTATAAAAGGAGTGGTCATGGAGAGAGGTAGAAAAAGACTAATGAATTTAATAATAGTGATGAGGGAATGCACTTAATAGTAAGAGTAGTTACTACCTTAAGGTAGTAAGATTACAGAAGGGAGTTTTTTTTCCTTTAGAACTCTTCTAAATTGTCCACAATTTTCACATCTAACCTATCTACTTCTGTAAAGTGGAAGAACCCTGGAATTTTGTTAATCCAAAGGCATTGTTGTAAAATTCTGTACACAATATGAAATTAAAATAATGCTAGCAGCTAACACTTATATGTTGTGTGTACATACCATACCATGCTGTACGCAGTTTATTTTTTGGCCCATTTCATGTTCTCAGCAACCCTAAAAGGTAGTTTCTGTTATTACAGGCTGTCAGCATTTGAGAAAAGTGAAGCACAGAGAGATTAAGTAACTTTTCCAACGTCATCTAGTAAGCAAGTGGCAGATCAACATCTGAACACAGGAACTTTAACTCTACCATCTAAGGTTTTAATCATCATTTTATTCCATAGAGTATAAAGAAAAAAGGAAACTTTAGCCCTGGGAGCATGTCTGCACATGCTTATAAACCCAGTAACTCAGCAGGCAGAGGCAGGAGTATTCTCAGTTTGAGGCCAGAGGCAGCTTGCATAATTTAGTGAGACCTTGACTAAAAAAATGAAAAAAAATATAGGCTGGGGGTGCAGCACATGGGTAGAACACTGCAAAGTACGTGTGAGATCCTGGTTTCAACCCCCAAGTATAGCAAAATTAATAATAATAATAATAATAATAATAATAATAATAATGATGATGATGATGATGATGAAGAAGAAGAAGAAGAAGAGGAGGAGGAGGAGGAGGAGGAAGAAGAAGAAGAAGAAGAAGGGGAAAAGAAGGAAACTTTTACAAATAATGTTATTGTTGTTGTTGTTAGGTGCCGTCGAATCAGTATCCGACTCATAGCGACCCTCTGTACAACAGGGGAAACATTATTGTCAGTGCTTCTCTGCTGTTCATCGGGTTTTCAATGGCAGATTGAATTTTGGGAGGGGGTTGCCAGGTCTTATCCCAAGCCTATAGTACCTGGTGTTCCCAGGTGATCTCCCATCCAAGTACTAACCAGGCCCGAACCTCCTTAGCTTCCAAGATCTGATGGGATCATATACCACAGCGGTAGGGCTGCAGGCTTTACAAATAATAGAAAAATAAATAAATAGAGAAGCTGATTTCTAGGAGTGGAAAAGAATTTTTTATTTTATTTTATTTTATTTTTTTGCAGTACTAGGGAGTTGGACTCAGGGCCTCATGCATGCTAGGCAAGTGTTCCAACACTGAACTGTACCCCTAGCCCCTTTTTTTTAGTTTTTATGTTGAGACAGTGTCTCCCTGAATTGTGGAAAGATTTTTATTGTTGTTTTTGCAGTAGTAGAAGGTTGAACTCAGGATCTCGGACATGGTAGGCAATCACTCTACCACTGATCCGTACTAGCCCTATTTTTTATTTCTTATTTTGAGCTAAATTCTCACTACATTGTACAGGCCGTCTCTGGCTTCAAACTCATGATTCTCCTGACTCAGCCTCTAAAGTCAGTGGGATTACAGGTGTGTACCACAAGGCCTGCCTGGGATTTATTTTAATATATGAGGCTTTTTTCCCCAAGTCTGTACCTCAGCCTCCCAGACATTCATTCTTATCTCCCTTCTCTCTCTCTCTCTCTCTCTCTCTCCCTCCCTCCCTCTCCCCCACATACTTGGGGGCTCAAACCAAGGCCTCACAAATATTTTGTAAGTGCTGCACCACTGAGCTGCATCCTCTGCCCATTTTTTACTTTTATTTTTTGAAACCGGGTCTCAGTAAGTTATATACGCTGCCCCTGGCCTAGAAATTGTAGTCCTTCTGCCTTTGCCTCCTGAGTCACTGGGATTATAGGCATGTACCACCAAACCCAGCACTTTATCTCCCTTTTTATCCATGAATTTTTATCAATGTGCTGGTGATGAGGTGTGAGCAATAATGAGCAATGGCATTTCCGAAGTTAGGGAGGCTCCATTAACTTTCTACAGCTTAAACTCTTAAGGTAGGTCAAAGTATGTAATGACAAAGGCCACTTTCATAACACCTGTCATTAAAAAGGAACGAAACATGTGAGCTGGAAAAGATATTGGTAGGTAAAGAAAGTTATTCTTTTTTGCAGGGAAATAAAAAGAAAGTTGCTATAACTGTGCTGAGCATCACTCAATGCCTTTTCTCTCCTTCATGTGAACTTGATGAAATAAAAGGAGTATTGAAAGCAGCAAACAGCATGTCAGCCAAAATCTGGGCTATTCATTCTCAGCCATTTCCCATATGCTAGCTACTGCAGTTTAATTCTTGCTGTCATTAATCATGAAGAAAACACTTACCTTAACGCGTCTAAGGTGCTGCAAATTCTACCATTTAAATATTCAGATCAACAGTTTGAGGTTTTAAATAGACTTCTAACAATATACAGTATGTTATAAGCACTCACTTGTAAGAAAGGAGTAATGTTTCATATTAAAGCAGTGCAGTTTCTTTCCTGACACTGGACTGAAATAAAGGTATCACTCAATCCATAGCAAATGGCAGGGTTCAGTTGAGGGAAACACACTAGAGATAGTAATTTGAGATGACTATAGACTAGCATAGACGAACACTGGGAAGAGTTAGATACATAACCTTCAGCAGCATAATAAGCCTGAGTTGTGAATCTCATCACTAACTCCATTGGAGTTATTTTATCTTGAAAAGTCACCACAATTTAAAATTAATTGCAAAGATAACCTGGAAAAACAACCCTGTTTGTCCAAATAATAACATATTATATATTTAAAATATTATAGGTGGTTCATAGTTTTGTGAAAGATTCTGAAATCATACATATATTTAAAAAGTAAGAGCAAATTTACAGAGTATTCTAGGACACTTTCTATCATATTATTATTTCATTTAAGAGCTTTAATTTATTGTGTCTATGTCTCAAACATTCATTGATTTATTCATTCACTAAATATTTAATGAATGCCTAATATGCACCAAGAACTCCTCTAGGCACTGAGGATGCAATAGTGGACAAATTGACCCAAAATTTGCTGCTCTCATGAAGTTATATTTAGCCACTAGAATCTAGAGGACCCTCCACTCGCTACCAGTGGTGCCATATAAGCCCTTGCTAACCCTTTCTTGTCTTTATTCTTCCTCTGTCTCCTGGTTTTTTCTCATGAAGGAAGGTTCTAGATCCTCCACAACATGGATTCTAGAGCTAAGTAGATTTTCCTTTGTAACCTCATGCTTATTTTCCAGCAATTTCTTCACTCTCTCATGTGAGCACATATATATGCTGGTTCTCACACTTGTACCACCATCTTTCCTTTCATCCTCTAAGTTTTGACTCAAATACCATAATGAATGTTTCCTTCTTTGGCTTTTCATTCACCAAATTTTCTCAGGGCCATTTTAATTTATAATGTAGGACTAGGAGTGTAGCTCAGTGGGAGAGCCCTTGCCTATATGCCTGAGGCCCTGTATTTAATCCCCAGTACTGCAACTATATAGGCACTTGGTGACAAGTTCCTTCAAGTATTCATGAGTTATTTCATAAGGGTATGTTTGGTGCCTCCAGCTAAATTAGATGAATACAAAACTTGCAAACTCAAAACAAGACAATAAGGTAGAGTAGACAGTACTCTGTGGACTGACAGTAACTCTTCTGGCTCAGTTACTGCCTAGCATATAATCTTGAGCAAATCATTTAACTGTTTCAGATTTCAGTTCTGTACCTTATTGAAATGAGACATTTTCACCAAACACACAGGTGGTCTCTACAAGTTCTGTTGGAGTTCTATGATTCTATAATTTTCAATTC
>VMDO01025223.1:0-13798 GCA_007922755.1 Pedetes capensis | reverse complement strand
ATATAAATGCATACACAGAATTATTAATGACACTCTTCAATGCCAGAGTGATTAGTCAAAGAAAGTGTTTTTCATTCTAAAATATTCTATAGCTACAAACTTGCATTTTTTTATTTTTAAAATATTAATAATTTCAGACATAATCAAATGAATTTTTGTTAAGCAATATTTATGAGGATTTCAATTTGGTCTGCAACCAGCTTCTTCCAGATTATTGTATATACTCTTAACTTTGTGAATCATATAATATGTTCTCAACATAATTTCAGCAAAATTTACATTTTGTGAGATTTTTACACTTGGGAGAAAAACTTGTGAATGTTATATAAAGTTCACATTTATAAAATTTTCAACATTAATTTGAGAGGCAATAATATCAACACTATGTAGTCCATAGCAGTGATCTACTTCTTGGGGAGTACTTGGTATTAGAAGTTAGAATAATTAAGGATTTTTTCAATAGTGTAGAACAAAGAAAGAGCAAAAGGAGGCAGAGTCTTTCTACTTCTGTGAAAAAAAAATAATGCAACTTGGACATTGAGTATCTCTGACCTTTCTCTCACATTTGGAATGTTAATTATGTTTGGAAGTTGGAGTTCAAGGCCCATTTGGAAAAAAAAAAAAGTTTACTTCTCTTTGAGCTTAATTCGCTCACTTTACTTAAATCCCCACATCTCTCACTTTATTTATGTGATTCTTTGTTATTTCTGTATTTGTACCTTTTCTTTCTCTGTGCTTAAGTGCTATTGTATTATAAAAAGGCACACAAGATATATAGGGATATATCATTAGTTTTATAAAGGAAGTCAAAGTGAAAAATGAATTCAATATAACACATTTTGCTTTAAGAATATATGTCTTTCAGAGTAAAGTTTTATTAAAGATTTCAAAGTGGGCATCAACCAAATCATACTTGAAATATGTGTACCTAGAGAAATAACAATCACTTTAGCAGCTCCTATAACTCTTAGAGTACTGTCTCTGAAGAGTTCTTTAAAGACTAAGCAATACATCCCAATGCCCCTAAAGGTTCTACATTTTACCTGAATCTTACAAATTGTGGAAATTATCTGCTTTTTAAAGATCAGCACTTGCCTTATTAAAAGCTAGTAGTCCCTGAGCTCTTGTCTTCACTAATAAAGATGAATGGAAAATGGAGAGAAACCTTCAAACCACTTATTTTCTGTTGAGTAGGGAGGGGTAAATAGAGTATATGTGACAATTAGGAAGAAGCCGCTTTTCTTGCTTAAGACAACTAATGTGAAGGACCTGTGCATCTAAAAATGGCTTGTAATTTCCATTTCCCATGTCTAAATATGACTATTCAGGCTATACTCGACAGCAGTTTCCACAATGGCAAAATAAGATGGTTGAACTGCAATCTCTAAGGTTTCTTCCAGCCCTTAAAACCTTTTAGACACCAGGAAAAAAACATTCCAATACCAAAAATTTATTTTCAAGAAGAGACATTCCAAACACAAACAAGTTAATCATTTAGAAATATTTGGAATCCACTCATGAAAATAAAAATAGGTCAGCTGCTTCAAAAAATATATTAGAAATGTGTCTTGAAAATATTTCACAAGGTTAACATGGTCAAAGAAAATGTTCTGAACTCATAGTCTTTCATTACTTTTAGATGTCTTTCAAACTCATGTCACTGTCAAATAATGCCTTTGCCCTGTAAAGACCAATAAGTAACATTTAAGGGCACATCGGAAATCCTTTAAGAAATCCTTTCTCAAGCAAATGTCCTGGAGCTCACCTGCAGAGTTATGAAGGTTCTTGTTCAAAGTATAGATTTTTTGCTGGTCATGGCAGCACACACTTGTAATCCCAGAGTTCAGGAGACTGAGGCAAGATCAGTGTGAGTTCGAAGCCAGCCCGGGCTACATAGTGAGACCCCATCTCAAAAAGCTAATAAGTATGTAAATAAATAAATAAAATATAGATTTTTGTTAACATTACTGAAATTCTAGAGCTGGGATCTAGAACTCTGGATTTTCAGCAAGCTACTCTTACTTGCACTGAGATTTGAAAACCATAGTGTTCGATTGAATACCTTTGTATATGCTGTTTTAAACCAAGAACAATTTTCTGATTGACTTTCTTCTCTCCAGCCTTTATTTTGCTTAAGCCTAACTTTGCTTAAGCTTTTTCCTCATTTCACATATTTCCTTCCATTCTTGTGCCTTCCCAGGGAAAAGAAAAAGGTGTTTGATAATGTAGTGAAGACGATCAAACATTCTGTAATTTTCCATTAATTCCATACCTCAGAAAAAGCCCTCTCCCCCAGATACTTGAGAGCTTTTTATTTATTCTCATTCCAGGTCCTTCTGCTGCAGTTGCTCTATTGACTCTCCTCTGTCCCTGGCTTTTAATAGCCTCCCTATCTCATGCTATTAAGTTACACTTAGATTCTGTAGATTGTCCACAGCCATAGCATCCTGGTATCTGATTCCACCTGATAATGAAAGCTAAGCAGCATTGGCCTGGTCAGTCCTTGGATGGGAGACTGCTTGGGAATACCAGGTGCTGTGAGCTAGAGAGAAGGACCTGGCAGCCAACTCCTAAAACAACCCACCATTGAAAACCCTATGGATAGCAGGGAAGCACTGACAATAGTGCTGGGCATGATACAGAGTCAAAGAGTGTTTCATTCTGTTGTGCACAGGGTTGCTATGAGTTGGACATGACTCGACAGTACCTAACAACAACAACAAAACTAGTATATAGATACTTTTGGGAGAAGGACATGGCAATCCATTCCAGAAGCAATCAGCAGTTGGAAACCCTGTGAGGGTCACTATGAGTTGGATCTGACTCAACAGCACCTAAGAACAACAACAATCCTTTAGCATTGAATTCCCTCAGTCTCAGATATTTTCTTTCTTAGGGAATAGACACAAAGGGGTTCGGTGACCCACTAATGAATACTCAGCACAACCTAATCTTGAACTGGGATCATGGTGCTTCCTTATAGAGACAAAGCAACAGCCTGTGATCTCACCATAGGCAACCTGCCCCTTAGCATAGTCTGCCATAGCCCTCTCCACCACAAGGTTATTTCATTTCCTCTCCCAGACAGAGAGAGGCCAAGCATTCAGCATTTATGTATTCTCCTTTCTCCTCTCTATTTCCTATCACCCAATGCCTCATTGGAACTTAGAGGCACTCAAGAAATATTAATTCAATCAATATCTCTTCTATCACTGGCTTCTTGTCCATGTCTGGACTGTGCTTCTCTCTGCTTGCTTTTCAAAATGTCCTACTTGACAACTTCTTTTGCCTTCAAGAGGACCAAGCTACAAATTCCAGACAGGTCAGGGAATCTTTGCAACCTGTACTCATCACATGCTGTTAAACCACTGAAATCTTACATAGGGAATTCTCACTCAGACTTATCTTGGAAAAGTGATAAATAAAAGAGAAGGGGACACACACATAAAAGATTTGACTTCTACGCTGTATGTAATCTGCATGCACTACTGTAACTTAATTCATGACATTTATGATATGTTATGATTCACTTATTGAATGATAATCCCCTTAGGATCTTGAACAATTTTATTTCTCTTACTTGATGGAAAAGTCTCCATTTTTCTGAATATGATGTTTATATTATGTATTATAGAAAGAAAACTTTTATAGTTGAAAGAAGTATAAGGATGAAGGAATAGAGATCACTTGAAAATCCACCTCTGAGGGATAAATAACCTGGTTGTCATTTGAGAATTTTTTCATGCACACTCAAGCATGTACATATAAATACATACAAAAATTTAGGAAAATAGATTGTATTCCCTTTTTGTAACTTATGTTCTCACTTTTCCATATCCATAAGTATTTGTCTGTGTTATTGTACTGAACACTACATAGGATTTCAGTGTATGAATTCACTATCATATTATAACCAATTTCCTAGTGTCAAATAGGTAAGGTATTTCTACTTAATAGCAATCATAAATGATGTTATAATTAACATTTTTTCTATCTATATCTTTGTATGCTTTTCCAGTTACTTTCTTAGTATTCATGAAATTGAAGCTTGGGGGTCATTATATTTGCACATTTTAAAGACTTTTAGGTACCAATAGATTATACTTCAGAAAATTTGTAACAGCTTACCTTCAGTAGTAAGTAATATTTGGTGGTCTCCTCTAAGGCTAGAAGGAGAATTTGAAATGTCAGGGTAAGTTACTAAGCAGCCAAGGAAAATGTTGCTCTACCTGGCAGCTATGCTTTATATTTCAAGCTTTGCAGCATTGAGATTTTATTATATTTATGTCATAGGCAGCATTAATTTTTATGAATTAATTAGTGCTTGTTGATAATATATGAGTGATGCAGCATGGTTCCAGATTTACCTGAGGATAAAACTTTGCTATCATTCTGCTTTTCTTCTTTGTTTCCTGGATAATGATTTATTTTATTAATTTAGCTTCTTGTTGTCAATGAAATATGGATTTTATAGCACAAATCATTCGTGTATTCTTAAATGGCTTCTAAGGATTAACATGTTCTAAGTACAGTTGATGGTAAAGTACTCAGTCTCCTGTCTAAATTATTCATGTTTGGGGGAAGCTTTCAGACAAATGTCTGATTTTTCTCTTCCATGTGAGTTGTTGTCTCAGTACATTTTACACAAAGGAAACAAAGCGGAAAATGTTGGAACTTGGTGAAAACAAATCCCAGGTGCACAGGAATAAAGAAGAGTAGAGGGAAAGAAGAAGCATATGGGAAGAGGAGCAGAAAGGAACAGACGCCAGATGGAAGGAGTCAATGGGAAAGGCTGCCTAGGGTGTAGAAATGGAAAAGTCAAAATGTGGGGAGAGACCTTTCCATTTCTCAAAGCAGAAAGAATTTCAGTACTAGCGTGAGTCACATGAAAACTGAGGGCTTTTTATTACTCACTTGGTCCAGTTTCTTATACCAGAAACATTAAGAATCATTGACTACAACAGGATGGAAAGCAATTGATTCCAGTGTATATCTCATACAAAAAGTCTCAGAATTCTGCATGTGGAAAAAAACATATATCTGAACACCACTTTCCCTCAAAATTGCCATCAAAATACCCGACACCCCATTTGGTGGCTCTTAGAAGTAGGTAGTCAGATTTTTATTGAAGGCTGCTGTGTAGCTTACAATAGCTTTATATACTATGGAAATAACCAACCAATATAACAGAATTTTTAGAATCGTCAATTATACTTCTAGCTATTCTGACACAGTTTTCTCCTGTTATTTTTCAGGTCCCATCTGGATGCCAGTTCTGACCAGTGGAAACGTCTGCACCTTTCTCTTCAGGAACTTCTGGTGTGGCTCCAGCTGAAAGATGATGAATTAGGCCGGCAGGCACCAATCAGAGGAGATTTCCCAGCAGTTCAGAAGCAGAATGATGTACACAGGGTAGGGTATTTTTAAGCGTAATGCCTTAAACATACTAAGCATTAAGTGGCTATTTTAAAGATAGTTTGGTTGAAATTAAGTCCAATAGAAATATTTTTAACTCCTCTCATCTATGTGTCTATTATAAATAATGTTGTTAGGTGCCATCTAGTCGGTATCCGACTCATAGCGACTGTACAGACAACAGGGGAAACACTATTGTCAGTGCTTCTCTGCTGTTCATAGGGTTTTCAATGGTAGATTCATTTTGGGGAGCAGGTTGGTGGGTCCGTCTCCCAAGCCTACAGCACCTGGTGTTTCCAGGCAGTCTCCCATCCAAGTACTAACCAGGCCTGACCCTGCTTAGCTTCCGAGATCTGATGGGATCAGATGCCACAGGGCTACAGCTGCAGGCCATTATAAATAATACATACCATTATATTTTAAATGTCAAAAACATGTGCATTCATAATATACTTTAAGGAATCACCCATACCTTTTAGCTATTTTTAAAACCTTTTTATGGAAAATATTGAACAGTTACGAAAGAAGACAGAATGCTATAATAAACCCTTATGTGCTCATCAAGGCATTAACAATCATCAGTTCATGGTCATTCTTACTTCTTCTATACCTCTATTCCTTCACCCATTATTTTGAAGTACATCTCAGGCATGTGTCATTTTATTCATTGATATTTCAGGAAGTATCTCAAAAAGATAGGGGTTCACTCTACAAATAACCACAGTGTGACTATAATTCTTTTAAAGAGTCAATAACTGCATCATATCAAATATCCAGTAAGTATTCAAATGTTTATAGCTCTCATATACATCATATTTTTTTAATTTTTCTGGTTTTGTTTTAAATAAGAATTTAAATGTGGTCCACACATTGCATTTGGTTAATTTATTTCTTAAGTGCCTCCCCTTTTCATACTTGTTGAATTGGATAGGCAAGATAAATGTTTCTACCTAACCAATTTTCTGAATGATGACTTGTTCACTAGAATCCTCCAGCAGTGACCAGTTGCTTCTTTTTTCTTGCTTTTAGTTATATTTCTACCTTCTCTACTAGACTCTGAGTGGGGAAGACAGAAATTTGGCTTTGCTCACTTCTAAAACCCTACAGCCTAGTGAAATATCTGATATAGAGTAACACTGATAAGTATTTCTGAAATGGGAATAAGAGGAATATGAACAGGGTACAGGGGACATAGCTCAATGGTAAAGCACATGCTTGGTATGCACAAGGCCCTGGGTTCGATCCCCAGCCCTGTAAGAAATCAATGAACTCCTTGCCTGATAGACAAACAGAAATGAATAGCTAACCAACTAAATTATTACCAAATAATAAGAACTTGATAAAATGGTATTGCTTTTGTATGTTCAGCTCTTAAAGGAAAGATCCCTATGGAGACATAGCCAAAGGTAGCATCTTGAAGAAAGTCAAGGGTTGATATTATTCCTCCGAAGAGGATATAGCAGATTACAAAAAAAGAAGAGAATGTGAAGGAAGACCGATGGGCCTTTACCAAAAAATGTCAAGCAAACTACCTGTTTTTCCATTACCATTTTCCCTTTATGTAATTCAGAATATTAAATTAGCTTTTGTTGTTGTTGTTGTTGTTGTTATTGTTAGGTGCCATTGAGTCGGTATCCGATTTATAGCGACCCTCATAGGGTTTTCAGTGGCTGATTTGGGATTGCCTTGGGAGTGGATTACCAGGCTCTTCTCCCATTTTTGAGGTGCTGGGAATTGAACTCAGGACCTCATAGACTGCAGTGCAGTACTCTACCAGCTGAGCTAAATCCCAGCCCTCAGCTTTTGTAGTAGGGTGAAATTTAATAGTGCTATGTTTTTAAATATTGTAACTTTGAATAAAATAGTCAAAACACTGATATACGTATAGAAGAACATTCCTTAAGAAGGATGGGCATTTTTAATTGAATGCATTGTATAATATAGTAAAATTAGACCAAATTTCTGCAAAAGGATGTAATTTTTATTCTACTTTAAGAAACCAAAGAAAATGAATCATTGGACAAGTGCACAAGGAGACAGGAGATTTAGGTTGTGATTACTACTTTGTTCAGCAAGTGAAAGATGAGGAAATTGGTCCAAATAATTGCCACAACCCCTTTGAGCCAGTATTTCATTATAAATACTGCTTCCCTATCTCTGATAATTGGCTTTGGTAGCTTGCTAATAGTGGCGAAGTTTGCACTTAAATTTTGAGTCTTCATTCAAATTTCTCAAGAAATATCATGTTTTGGGGAGATAGAGAGGCTGGAGTTAAGGGTAACAGGCATCAAAGTTAAGCTAATTCATCCGCTATTAGTGTGCTTGCTCAGATACCTACCTAATATTTTCTTTAACCCAACAGGATTTCCAGCCCATTGATAACTCTGTTTTATATATTAGTTCCATTATGCTTCCATCTTTGCCTCCTGCCACATACAACTTAGATTCATTCATTAAACTTTTTTTTCAGTACTGGGACATTGAAACCCAGGGAATTGTACATGCTAGACAAGTTCTCTACCACTGAGCTGTACCCCTTACTCCTTTTTTGTTTTTTATTTTGAGATAGGGTCTCACTAATTTGTCCCTGGCTTCAGACTGACAATCTTCCTGCCTCAACCTCCCAAATTGCTGGGATTATAAGCATGCACTATATATCAAACACTATAGTAACTCTTTTCCAAAGCTCTAACATCCATTGTTTCCTTATCTCTTTGTTATTGCAATCTATGAAACCTCAAAACTTAGAGAATCTAAATATTTTCTCCTATCCAGTCAACAACACAGCAAACTAGTATGGTACCATCTCAGGATCACCAACCTCCAGCCTTCCACTGCCAAACATCTCTGAATTTACCTCCAAAATATTTCTCACCTCTGCCTACTGCTGTCATCACCATAGTTACAAAAACCCATTTCTCTTAACCTCTCTGCATCTATTGTTGCCACTCAATACTGTAATCTCTACATTGCACTCAGATAGTTCTATGTAAAAATATAAATTGAATTGTGTTGGTCCTCATCTTCACACTCTTTAGTGGCTTCTCAATTCCCTTGGAAGAAGATTAAAACTGAACAATGGCTATGAGGCCTTATCTGACTGGTCTGACCTTAACCTTCTCTTTTCTTACTGCTATTCCCTTTATTTATTGAACACTTGCCATGCTGTTTTCTTCTGTTTATTTTTTAGTTTTCCTTATTCCTCCCAGATGAGACTTTAAATATACTTTTCCTCTATCTGACTCTTCTATCCACACCTACCCCCTCATAAAGTCTGGATTAACATCTAATAATCCTGTACATTTTAGCTCAAGCATCATGCAAACTTCACCCTGAGGCCCACATTTGAACTGATCTCCCTTTTGTAAACTGCTATACCACCACCTACTTTTCCTTCTATAACTTAACCGGCTTTTGTCATCTTGTATATATGTGATCATTTTATTAATGTCATTTACCCTCAGCAAACCATGTGCTCTAAAAACATTTTTGTAAGGAGGGGAAGTGTCATTTTTATACCTATAGCTTCAGAAAGTGCCTAGTATATAGTAGACATTGAGCAGATAAACAGAAAGGGAATCAAGGAAGAAAAGAGAACCAGGCATGGTCACACACACCTATAATCCCAGCTACTCAAAAGGCTGAGGCAGAAAGGTCTTGAGTTCAAAACCAGCCTGAGATACATAGTGAGACAGGAAGGAAGATGCGAAGAAGGAAGAAACAACCAGTAAACTAATAATAACTTTTTTCATTCTTATCATCTATTCTACTGATCACAAGGGCAGGGCAAGGACTAATAGGGAGTGGTGCTCCTTCCTTACCTGTAGGGCTCTTGTATTTATTACCAACTAAGCATCTTTTTTTATTTTTGTGAGAGAGTCTCACTGTGTAGTCCAGGCTGACCTCAAACTCATGAATTTCCTGCCTCAGCCTCTGTAATGTGCCACCATTTCCAGCCTAAGCATCCTTTTGTACAGTGTAAATGCATTGATGCACATTATTTTGGTTTTGTTTTTTAATTTTTTTATTGTACAAATTCAAAACACTTTTCTTCAATTTTACAAGTGTGCATTATTATCATTTGTACTTTGGCCCAATGCTTTTATGAACTTCTCTTGATATCTTTAAGAATAAATCTTTGAACCATGCATGGTGGCACATGACTGTAATCCCAGCACTCAGGAGGCTGAGGCAGGAGGATCATGAGTTCCAGGCCAGCCTGGGTACATAGTGATACCCTATGTCAAAAAAAAAAAAAGAAAAGAAAAAGAAAGAAAAAAAAAGTCTTTGTAACAGAACACTGGCCTTCAGAAATTATTATCACTTCTGAGTGTTAATGAGAGAATAGTTGAATACCATGTCATACTCAGTTTTGTCACATTTATGCAGTAGCTCTTTGGGAGCTGTTATGGAAGGGCTATCTCATCAGTGATGCACATGTTGCCTATGGAAAAAAATAACAAGGGAAAGTCTTTGAAATTGAGTCTTTCTATTAGATCTTTTGAACTCAATTAGAGAGATAGAAAGAAAACACAGTTGGTACAAAACTCCATCAATTTAGTCATTGACAGATTTTGTAGTTTACTTTTATTAGACCATTGTTTTACTTTGCCTTGTCTCCAGGATTATAAATAGTCTGGCTCTTTGTGGGTTTCTTGATTCAATTGTTGTTTATATAGAATGTTTGGTATCAAGATGGGTCACTTGTAATTATAAATTTATTCCCCATGTATTTGCAGTGTTGCTTAAAAAAATCATCTGTTTACTATCTCTGGTAAATTATTAATGCCCTTGGTTGTTGCTTTTTATGGGAACATATATACCATTAAAGTGTCAGAAGTGGAAACTATAATCATAGATAGCTCTTTTTCATTTTGATTTTGTATAACTCCAGGTGTTTACAATAGGTAATTTATATTTTCTTTGCATACCATTTCAGATTAATGATATAATTTTATAGCAAAATATTATGTCTTGTACCATTTTCTTAGAGTGAAAATATATAGTCAGCCTCAGTTGCAGTGATAGAAAGGTATATGGCTTTCCAATAGGTAAAATTCCATGATAGATCACGCAGGTAGTTGGCATTACAGTCTTAATCCTCAAAGCAATTTTCCCACCCACGGGAATGGATCTATGTTCCCTAAACCAGCTGGGCAGCATAACAACTGCAACTGAATGGCTCTCAAGACTAATTAATAAAATAATGCTCCATATGCAGTGAAGTGTTATAAATAATTAAAGCTCAAATGTGCCTTAGCAAATATAAACTGACCAATTTTTATATCTTTGGAATACATTATCCTGGCTTTTACAGTTCCTCATTACTTGCCTCACTAGACTGACTCGTTTTCAATTAGTGTGTACTATTCTGGTCCAGATATATTTTTAAAACTGACTTCCTTTGTTTTACTTGAGCAGTCACTAAAGTGATATTTATTACTTGTCTACTTCTGTGATTAACCTAGAGAGAGTCTCAAAGGAGCAAATCATAGTGGGAAATTTCTAAGGAGAACTGCAATAAACGACGAGCATAGTTAATTCCCTTCTTCCTATCCCACATCCAAAGGGAGATTAGATTTTGATTATAAGAACACTGTAGGTAATGGCTTTTTGTTTGCACTTTTACTAATGAAATGGTTTGTTGTTAAGTTTTCATCTTTCAATTTAAAAATCTCTATAATCCCTTCCCCTGAGACCATTACGGACACCTTCAAAGCTTCCTGAGATTTTCTGGTTACAATTTAGATGAAAGCAATCAATACATACATTATTAAAACAGTGGACAGAAACCCATTATTGCTTGGATGCTGTTGACAAATGAAAAGGCTTAAATAAAGTAGTTTACTTGTTCATTTGTCAGGTCATATATTATGCATGTTCGATTTTTACAGAAGTCACCACAAACTGAAGCAGACATTCAGGTATTCAATAAAATTATCTTGAAATCACATTTTACATCATACACTTATTTAGGCTAATTCTATTATCAATGCTGGACTGCTTACTTTGGATATATTTTATTGTATATGTTAGCTGGATAAATTCTCCATGTTTTCTTTACACACAAATAGAAAATGTCTTTGGGTGCCACTTCAGAATGTTAAGATTTAAGTCAGCTTTGAATTAAGAAAATCCTAGTCTTCCCTCCCAGCTCTGAAAAAAAAAAAAAACAAAAGAGTGACTCATTCCAACATTCAATAACTTGTCCTCTTCTTGTTGTTAGGTGCCCTCGAATTGTGTCAGACTCATAGCAATCATCATAGGGTTTTCAATGGCTGATTGTTTCAAGATTGCCTGGGGAGTGGATTATCACATCCTTCTCCCATTTTTGCAGTGCTGAAAATTGAACCCAGGACATCAGAGACTGCAGAGCAGCACTCCATCAACTGAGCTAAATCTGGGCCCCAACCTGGCTCTCTAAATAAGTTTTGTCACCCTGAAAAAATCACTTTTAGTAATAACCATTCTAATATATCCTTTCAGCTTGTTTTTGGTTGCCAAGACGAATCCAACTCACGGTGAGCCTATATACGACAGAATGAAACAATACTCAACATGATGCCATGTACACAATCTTTCATTTTTGAGCCCAACATTGTAGCCACTATGTTTCTTCTCATTTTGAATGGTACAAACATCAGCAAAAAGAGGTCCCAGGGGCTTTACTCCATTCCCATAATTAAGGTCAACTCTACTTTTAGGCAGTAATTCTTCCCCAGTCATTTCTTGACTGCCTTCCAATCTGAGGGGCTC
This sequence comes from Pedetes capensis, assembly GCA_007922755.1. Lineage (NCBI taxonomy): Eukaryota > Metazoa > Chordata > Mammalia > Rodentia > Pedetidae > Pedetes > Pedetes capensis. The sequence continues at coordinate 1,627 of VMDO01025223.1, read as the reverse complement.
ATTTTCTTGCACTATATTTGACAGTGCCTTTCTGCTATTCATAGGGTTTTCAATGGCTAATTGTTTTGAAAATGGGCTGTTGGGTCCTTCTCCCTTGTCTATCTTAGTCTGGAAGCTCAGCTGAAACCTGTCCACCTTGGGTGGTCCAGCTGGTATCTGAAATAAAAGTGACACAGCTTTCAGCATCACAGCAACATGCAAGCCCCCAAGCACAAGTTGACAGATAAATGGAGGGTCTTCTTGACTATGCTGTGGGAAATAGATATATTTTTGATATATTCCTCATCACTACTAGAAGAAACCATATTTGTGGAGGTGTGATATCCAATGTAGTCATATTTAAGGATGCCAAATAGGAAAGACTTAAAACTTAATTTGAGAACTGTATTTTTTAGGCATTTGAGGAAATCTTTGGAAAACTAGCCATATCATCAAACTGTAAGAATGGAGTCATCTAGGACTTCTGACTCTTCTTTAATGACTATAAGAAGATAGAAGTGTGAACAATCTACAAACTGATTTCCCTGCCATAGTCTTTTTTCTCACTTCATCACAATATTTTGATATCTAGACAAATAATCTTTAAAATATTTATATAGTGTTATGTTTTACAAAGTACTTTTATACACATTAACTACAAATGAAACAATCTTTTTCTATGTTCTTTTTCCACAAGAAAATTGGTTTGGGAAAAATTATAACTAATATTCCTAGATTTTATTGATTCTTTCAGGAACTATTTATTTAGTGCCAATTCTGTGCCCAGGGCTGAGTATAAAATAGTTACAAAAAATCCCTGTCCTGTGGATGTCCAAATTTAGTGCAGAATAAACCAGTAAACCAATAAATTAACATAAAATACTATCAGGGAATAGTAAGTGTTATGAAGAGAAAATAACGTAGAGACAGGGAAAGACCAAGGAGTATTGGCCTATATGAGGAGATTATATTTCGGCAAAGATCTGCATCAGTGAGTAAGCCAAGCAAATACCTTGGAGAAAGAGCATCCTAGGCAGAATGAACAGCAAATTCAAAAGCCCAAGTACAGGAAAAGATTTGGAATGTCCCAGGAAAAGTGAGATGGGTGGCGGTTTTCAAGGGAAACAAGAGCTGGAGACTGGCTGTGGAAAGAGACAAAAGGTAGAAAATTAGAAAATGAATAGGCCACAGTTTGAAGGTAGATTTTACTCTGTGTGCACTGGGACATCACTGTATGGCTCTCAGTAGAGATGATAAGACCTGAAGTGTGTTTAAAAGTTGACTCTGGCTCCTGTGTGGAGAACTGACTAGGAGGAGCAAAACTGAAAGGACAGAGAGAAAGGAGGGTGGTGAAGTCATCTAGAAAGGAAATGATGATTACTGAAACTACAATGGAAGGTATAGATATGATGAAATATTATTTGATCCAATATCTATTTTAAAGGTTGAGTTAATAGAACTTAAGATAAATGGGATATGGAGCTTGAGAGAAAGAAGAGTCAAAGATGACTCTAAAGTACATACCTTGAACAAACACAGAATTGATAGTCCCATTTAGGGAGATGAGAGAGACTTGGAAATGATCATATATGAAGGTGTGTGTTTTGGAGCAAATCAAGGGTTCCAATTTTGGATTGTATTGATAGAT
>VMDO01025222.1:0-28567 GCA_007922755.1 Pedetes capensis | reverse complement strand
TGCATAAATTTGAATAATAGTCATATTAACTGGCCTTCCTTGTAGGCGTATGGATATTATTCTATCACTGACAACATTGTATTTCATGACAGATCTTGAAATGTCTTTTTTGATGATGAATGCAACCCCATTTCTCTTTAGTTTATCATTCCCAGCATAGTAGACCATATGATTGTCTGACTCAAAATGGCCTATGCCAATCCATTTTAGCTCACTGATGCCTAGAATGTCAATGTTTATGCGATCCATTTCTCTTTTAACAATTTCTAACTTGCCTAGATTCATACTACGTACATTCCATGTTCCAATTATTAATGGACGTTTACAGTTGTTTCTCCTCATTTTGAGTCGTGTCACATCATCACGTTGAGCACCCTGGGGTTTTACTCCATTTCCCTCATCACGGTAGACTCTACTTGGAGGAGGCAACTCTTCCACAGTAGTCTTTTGAGTGCCTTCCAACCTGGGGGCCTCATTTTCAGGCACTATATCTGACAGTGTTTCTTTGCTATCTATAGGTTTTTCAATGGCTAGTTGTTTCGGGAGTGGCTCGCCAGGTCCTACTCCCTAGTCTGTCTTAGTCTGGAAGCTCAGCTGAAAACCTGTCCACCTTGGGTAACCTTGCTCATGTCTAAGGTTACAGTGGCAGAGCTCTCAGCCTCATTGCAACACGCAAGCCCCCACGGCAAACTGACAGACATGTGGGGGCTCTGATGATAAAATAATTAATACGAGGATGCATATATAGCATAAGAAAAAGAGAAGGAGAATAGAAAGAGGGAAGAGAGTAAAACAAGGAAGGAAGCAAAAAAAAAATCCTCACGCATACACACTCCCACCCACGTATAAAATCACTTATAGTCAGGTGCGGTGGTATACACCTGCATTCCCAGCAGCTTGGGGGCGAAGGCAGGAGGCTCGCAAGCCCAAGATCACAGGCAGCCTGCGCACCGCAGAGAGACCCTGTGTCAAAAAGTAAAAATATGGGCTGGGGGCACAGCATGGCGGTCCAGAACCTACAAAGCGAATAGGCGCAAGACCCTGGTTTCATACCCCCATACAAAACAACAAAATCAAAAAACAACAAAAAAACCAAACCAAAACAATACAAAACAAAAATCCCATGAAACAAACAAACAAAAAATCAAAACAAAAACAAAACAAAACCATGCATACATGCTCACACACACTTATTAAACACTTCTAGTCAGGTGCGGTGGTGCACGCCTGCAATCCTAGCGGCTTGCGGGGCGGAGACAGGAGGACCACAAGCCCGAGTGTTCAAATCAGGGTAAACATATCTGTCTCCTTAAGCATCTATCATTTATGGTGAGAGCATTCAAAATGCTTTCTTCTAGTTTTATTTTAAAAACAAACAGTACATTATCACTATCTATAGTCACCCTACAATGCAATAGAACACTAAAACTTTTTCCTATCTTAGTGCCTATTAATCAACATTTCCCCATTCACCCCCACACCTAACTCTCTCTAGTGTTGTTGTTGTTAGGTGCCGTGGAGTTGAGTCTGAATCATAGTGACCCTCATAGGGTTTTCAGTGGCTGATTGTTTCGGTATTGCCTTGGGAATGGGTTGCCACATCCTCCTCCCATTAACCTCTGTAGCTTGTGGTAACTACTATTCTTCTCTAACCTTCTAAGAGATCAGCTTTTTTAGATTCTACATATGAATGAGATCATGCAGTACTTGCATTTCTATGCTTGGATTCTTTCATTTAATATAGTAATCTCAATTCCCAACCATGTTGTTGCAAATGACAGTAATTTATTCTTATTTATGGCTGAAGAGTAGTCCACTGTATATATATATGTGCCACATCCTCTTTGTCGATCAGTTGATGGACACTTAGATTGTTTCCATTTCTTGGCTATTGTGAATAATTCTACAATGAACATAGAGGTGCAGGTGTCTCTTTGATATATGATTTCATTTTTTAGATATATACTTGTATGAGATGTGATCAAAAATATAGTGAATATTTAAATATAAAAATTTATTACATTAAAAGACACCTTGCCATTAATCCACCTAAAAATACAGCCGCTGGCGTCTAACAACCTGCTACTTTCTGAAGCAGTTCAGGAAGTCCTCTTTTGTGAATGTCTTCACTTTCATCCTCCATCATGATAATTCTCCATGTCACATATTGCTTCTGATAAGGCAATTTCTGTCAAATAAAACCATTATAGTGTGTCCTTATCCACCTTGTTTGCCAGATCTGGCACCATGTGACTTCTGGCTCTTCCTCAAAGTCAAAAGGACCATGTAAGGTAAATGCTTTGTGTCAATTCAAGACATCAAGACAACCATGACAGCACAGCTAAAGACACTCACAAAAGAAGACTTCAAAAGCTAATTCAGAAAGTGGTATATATGGATACATACACACATATATGGATACATTTTAAAAAATGTTATCTATGTATTGTATTTCAAAATTGAATTGAATTATGGTAGCAACATGTTGTGTAACCTCTTATAATTGCACAAATCAAACATGACTTGTATTCATCTTTTGTTCTTGGTATATATTAAGTATTATAATTTTAATATAGTTAATGTGTATACACTTTGGCACCCTCTGCATGTGTGTATATATATAACAAATAGTGGGATTACTAGACCAAATGGTGGTAGATCTTTTTTTTTCTTTTCTGAGGATCCTGCATACTGTTTTCTGTAAGGGCTGTACTAATTTACATTCTCACCAACAATGTATAAGGGTTCCCTTTTCTCCATATCTTCACCAGCACTTATCTTTTGTCTATTTGATAAGTCATTCTAACTAGAGTGAAGGAATTATCTCATTTTAATTTTTATTTGCATTTCCCTGATCGTTGCTCATTTTATCACATTCCTGTTGGGTATTTGTATATCTTCCTTTGAGAAATGTTTATTTAGGTGTATTGCCCATTTTTAATTGAGTTATTTGGTTTTTTACTGTTGAGTGTTTGGAATTCCTTACATATTCTAGATATCAACCCCTTGTCAGATGTCCCATTTACAAATATTGTTCCCCATTCTGTAGGCTGTTTATTTACTCTTTAATTGTTTCCTTTGATGTATGGAACTTTTTAGTTTGATGTAATCTTATTTGCCTGTTTTCACTTTTTTGTGTGTGTGTAATATGTGGGGTTGAACCTAGGGCCTCCCACATGCTAGGCAAGTGCTCTACTAGTGAGCTGCACCCCTAGCCCCTTTTCTATTTTTTATTTTGAGACAGAGTCTCACTAAGTTATGGAGGTTGCCTCTGGCCTTGAATTCATATTCTTGCCTTAGCCTCCCAAGTCACTGGGATTGCAAGTACATGTACTATGCCTGTCCTTAATTTCACTTTTATTGCCTGAACATCTAGGATCCAACTCCAAAAAATCATTTCCTGTATACATGTCTTGAAGTGTTTCTCCTCTTTTTTCTTGTAGTAGTTTCATAGTTTCAGGTCTTGCATGTAGGTCTTTGGTCCATTTTGAGTCACTGTTTAGGCAGGGAAAGAGATAGGGGTCAAGTTTCATTCTCCTGCACATGGATGTATGATTTTCCTTGCACCATTTATTTAAGAGTCTTTCCCTTCTGCAGTGGATGCTTTTGGTGCCTTTGTTGAGAATCAATTGGCTTTAAAATATATAGGTTTATTTCTTCACTCTCTATTCAGTTTCTTTGGTCTTTTTGTCTGTTTTTTATGCCAATACCATGATTTTTTTTTTGACAGCTACAGTTTAGTAGTATATTTTGAAGTCAGGTATTGTAATGCTTCCTGTTTTTTTCTTTTTTGTTTGTTATTGCTCAAGATGGCTTTGGCTATTTGGAGTTTTTATATAGTTCCATGTGAATTTTAGGATTATTATTATTTTTTTAGTTCTGTGAAGAAAATCATTGGTATTCTGATAGAAATTGCATTGGACCTGTAAATCACTTTTAGTTGTAGGGACATTTTAACAATATTGATTCTTCCAATCCGTGAAAAAGGATAGTCTTTCCATTTCTTTGTGTGCTCTTCAGTTTCTTTCATGAAGGATTTTTTTTTTTTTTGAGATAGACTCTTGTTATGCCATCTAGGCTGGCCTTGAATTGGCTGTTTAGCCCAGACTGGCTTTAAACTCTTTAAACTCATGATCCTCTTGGCTCTGCATCTGGAAAGCTGAGATTACAGGCATGTGCTACCATACTTGGCCTTGTGAATATTTTATAATTTTCATTATAGATATTATCACCTCTTTGATTAAATTTATTTCTAGGTATTTTATTATTTTTTGTAGCTACTATAAATGGAATTGCTTTCCTGATTTCTTTTTCAGATAATTTGATATGTATATATGGCAGCCCACTGATTATTATTTGTTGATTTTATATCCTGTAATTTTTCTTATTGTTTATTGTAATAGTTTTTTGGTGGAGTCTTTCAAGTTTTCTCTATATAATATCATGTCATCTGCAAACAGTGACAATTTGACTTCCTCCTTTCCAATTTGGATTCTCTCTTTCTTCCTCTTGCCTGATAGCTCTGGGTTGGACTTCTGTTGTGGGTATTAAGTATATATAGGAGTGATCCAACATAACTAATATAAATTTGTCCTCTATGCTTCTTTGAGCATCATAGATAGTTGAACTTCTCTGAATTTCTGCTTCAGAGAATTATGAAGTACTATGAAAAGATTTAAATTTTTCCCATTTCCTATCCTTTTCCATTGCCTCCACATTTGGTCCACTTATGAAAAGATTCTAAAACTTCTTCATTCATTATTATTAAATGTGTTTCTACTGCTGACAACCATAAATTAAACAACTCTTAAAGCACTTTGTAAAGGAAATGCGAATGATTGGAGAAGCAACTGTTTTAAATAACATTTTCAGGCATGCAAAATGTATGATTAATCTGAGAAGCTATAAGCATATATAATGTAGTTCAATGTCTACAAGGTATTCTCATGTATAATGATTCATGAAAGCCTGCTATTTACATTTGAGTCAGGGTATAAGATAGTCAAAATGACCAAGTTAAGAAAAAATAGTAACTATATGACCTTATACATGGGAACTCCTTTCCCCCTCCTCAAATCACCTTGAGATACTGATGTGTCATCGAATGGACATTAGCAGCAACTTGAGAAAGAAAGAGGAACCTTAAGATATTATCTGATTCATGTTATATAATTAACTAACATAAGTAATGTTTGCCAATTTTGTACTGCCTAGAGAAGTGAGAAAATTTTAGACCCTTAGTATAGACAAACAGTATAGAGCCAACAGTCAATTTCCTGGGTTCAGATCGCTTGCTAGCTGGATGATGTTGGACAAATCAGTAAACTTCTCTGTGGTTCATTATCTTTATGGGTAAACTGGGAATAATTGTCTTACCTCATAGGTCCATTGTATATGTGGACTACTTCATATGCAGAGGACATTGTTAAAACTCAATAAAAGATTTAAAATAATAAGGAAGAGTTTAACATCCAGTATTCTTCTTTGTACAAACATAGCATACTGAATATTAGCAGGTAGTTCCATAGTTCCACTTACACTGAATAGACACCTCTGGTTTCTACATAGCAATAAGAAACTATTGATAGTTTCACTCAAAATCCTTAACAGTCTAAATAAGTTAGCTCATGGAAATTATTTTTTTTCAGTACTTGGGGGTTGAACCCAGGGCCCCACACACACACACACTAGGCAAGTGCTCTACCAGTGAGCTGCACCTCTGATCCCACCTTTCTTATTTTGAGACAAGGACGTGCTAAGTTGCTCAGGCTGCCTGTGGCCTAGAATTTGTAATCCTATGCCTCCGCCTCCTGGGTTGATGGGACTGCAGGTGTGTGCCATTGTTCCTAGCACATGGAAGTTCTTGAAATACACATAAAAACTTGTTGTTTCCTGCTAGAGAATGTATGTACTAATATGCAGCTCTCTAAAACCAGCCATAGAACCCACATTCCCAAGGTAAGAGAACTTGGGTGACTCCAGATCCAGATCATTATGGTAGGAACAGGTCCAGAGTACTATGTCCAACTCCTTTAGCTCAGCTTTGTAAAGGTCATTGACACATGGAGCAGTCTAGAATGTTGAATAGCATGAAAAATCATGTTATATGAAAAGCAGTTAAAAGGACAGGAATTTTAGTTTTATAAAAGTATAACCCAGAAACTGTTCAGAAACACCAAAGAGTTCCCATAGATAAGAAGAATGGACTTGCTCAGGAAGTTACTGGAATTAATGGGTGGACATTATGTGTAATTTTGCTCAAAATGAGACATCTGGCAATAAAATGAGTGGCTTCTCGAAATACCAAATACCTATTACTGAAAGTATTTATGCAAAATTTGTACAACTTAGTTATGTGAATGATTTAGATAAGATTCCATCTTTGTATGGGAAATTTAAATGATAATTTCTGGATCCTAGAGCCTAAGATATCTTTAAATCCTATTTTAATTCCGATTTAAATTTACTTTTGAAAATAAGCTTTCATATAGTGTCCCTTCCTCCATAATTTCCACTGACACAAAAGCATGGCTTTTAGAGACATGTTCTATAACTTATATATAGGTTCTACCTGCATTTTCAGTGCCAACACTGTAAAGATATCTTTACCAAGAGGTTAATTAGAACCTCTTGGAGAATTTGATGTGATTTTAAATTTCTTATGCTTAATTGAACAATTTTCATCATTTTATTTTGGCCTTGTGTTAACTGGTAAGGAGGTGCCATTTTATTGGATAATGGTTCTATGAAGATTAAAAATCTCTCAAGTAGGAGCCGTTTACAGTCTGTTTATGTATTTTATCTCATTTTATCTTGTGTCGTGTTGTTAGGTGCCATCGAGTCGGTATCCGACTCATAGCGACCCTCATAGGGTTTTCAATGGCTGACTGGGGATTGCCTTGGGAGTGAATTGCCAGGCCCTTCTCCCATTTTTGTGGTGCTGGGAATTGAACTCGGGACCTCAGAGACTGCAGCGCAGCGCTCTACCAAATGAGCTAAATCCCAGCCCCATTTTATCTTTTAGCAGAGCTGAAAATGACATTATTTCCATTTTACAGATGAGGTTCTGATGATTAAGTGACTGAGTTGAGCCTTGACCACAGACCTTCTGACTCAACTCCAGTGTTCCTTCCATTTGCCCTCACTCACTGCTTCAAACTGTTTGGTCCACATACATCTGAAGACAAAAGCAGAGATGAAAAGACCAGGCAGTTAAACTCAGTAATCAAAGAATTAAGGAACCAAGTGAATATTTTGCCAAATGTAAATCTCAAAAATATGGAGCTGGGAATTCAGTTACAGAAAATTGTGAAGAGGTTTTAAGAATAAGATGCACAAGGATTAATTAAGGAAATAAAATTTACTGACCAAAGGGTCTTTGTCTAGAAACAATACATGGGAGTTGAAAACAAGATAGATCTAGGATCCAGGAAATGAACATAGAGTGGAAAATTAGGAAGAGATGCAGGTAATTTGAGTGAACAGAGAAGGAAACGTGAAAATCATTAAGAAGGACATGAAAATAAGCTACAACTAAGGACTCAGATGGAAACAGTGCTATAAAGGCAGGTCTAAAGAGAATGCCAGGTGCAGTGGTACATGCCTGTAATCCCAGCAACTAGGGAGGGAGAGGCAGGAGGATCACAAGTTCGAGACCAGAGGTAGTCTAAGTTAGCAAGACCTTGTCTCAAAAAAGTGAAAAAAAAATGGGTTGAGGGTGCAGCTCACTGGTATAGCACTTGCAAATCATGCCAGCACAAGGCCTTGGGTTCAACCCCCAGTACCAGCGAGAGAGAGAGAGAGAAAGAGAGAGAGAGAGAGAGAGGAACAATTTTAAATAGAAAATCACTATTAAACAAAAATGATAGACATAAGAAGGCAGGCATGGAAACCAGAACCTGAATTAAGAACAATAGGTTTGTTTTTGTATGTTGTTTTCCACAGGTGTAAAATTCTATTTTTCCTTTTTTTTTTTTTTTTTGGCTGGTTTTCTTCCCACTTCACCTCCCTCTGGGCTTCCGAAAGGGAAATGCAGAGGGTGTGAAGGGGATAAAAAGTCAAACTGTATATTTTAATGTGTTTTCAAATGCCACAGAGAAAGCTCCTGCAGCCTACTTGGTATGTAACATATATTTTAAAAGTGCTAAACCGTGATAGTCATGATGATAGCGCTAGCTGGCATAGTGGGGCTGGGGCATGAGTCAGATTTGAAAAAAATTAAATATTGGCAGTTTGCTGCTCACATACTTGATTTTCAATATTATTATGAGTCCATATTTAAAATTATGTTGTGTTTTTGAAATTGATATATTGAGAAAGAAATTTTAGACCCTTAGATTTAAAAAATTACCCTATAATGTACAGTATTACCATATATATTAGAAGAGGCAGAAAGTTCTTTTGAACCTGCCTCAGCCTATCATCCTAACATGCATAGACTGCCACAGAGATATATTGAAGCCCTGTATCAGGCAACTTGATCTGCCCTTGGTCACTTCATCAAATACTTGCTCTAGAAGCAGCTCCTCCCTAAGGAGCAATGTCCTCAAAGGACGTCCACGACAAAGTTACTTCTCTCAGATATTTATATCAGGAATTTTATCCACAGAGAAAGGATGAGTGTCAATATAGACAGAAGGAGAAAGGAGCAAAAGAGAATAGGAAAGAAGCTGTTACATGCTTTCAAAAATGTTACCAGATATGTAACCTGGAGCAACTTCCTCAAACTCCTGACAGCCTCAGTTTTCTCGTGTGCTAAGTGGGGTTAAGAATAGTACTCATCTTTTAGGATTGTAGTAAGATTTGAAAGGCGTGACATATGAAATGCATTTAATGCAATGCATAGCATGATGTCTAGTAAGTGCTCACTAAATGGTAGATATTACAACTATTACCATTTCTCTGCTTCTACTTTTATCTCCATTCATTCCTTACGCACCAAACAATTGTTGATTACCTACTGCATACCAGGCACTGTGCTGGGTATTAAGAATATGGATCTGTGTAAGTCAGATTCCTCTTTGTCCTGCAAGACTTCATGGTGCAGTAGTAGAGAAGATACAGTATGAAAAATAGCTATCCAGTTAATTTTAGTTGCATCTGCAATAAAGATGATGAAAAAAATCCCAGATTGCAGGAGAGAGTACAATTGGATACCTGATCCAACCTAGAACTTCCTTCAGTATGTTTTGTGCTAAGCTTTGAAGGATGAGTAGAAGTTGACTAGGAAAGGTGGAAGAGGGGTAGTTTGAAGGGAGAGAGGAAGACAGAAAAGCACTCCAAATAGAATAGTATATAAGAAGGCTTGGAAGCAAGACTTACATAAAGCAGACAATTCATAGAGCTTTTGTTCCTTTCTCTACCTGTTCTCTTATTTTAATTTACCCAAACTGACCTAGCTGATACCCCAAAAGAGAAAAAGTTAGTAGTTCCCAGTCCTTTACCCCTTCCTGGAGGGAACATCCAGAGCAAATCAGAACGAGACCTTTATTTGCCCATCCTAAACCCCTACTTCTGTCTTATCAAAGGGAAAGGGTAATGGAAGTCCATTCTAGAATTCAAAATCTGAATCTGTTCTATGGATTAAAATATACATTAAGGATTGTAATTCAATTTTACACATAGCTTTGTATCCTGTCTAAAAGTTCAGACATGAAGATCATATAAATGGAAGGGTAACACTGACTAGTAAAATGTCTTTCATGCAGAGGAGAACCAAAATAATAAATGGGGTATGTGCCAAGCTCTCCTTATGCTCTTACAGTTAATGCTGCTAGGATGTTTATATTATAGACTTCATCTTTAAAGCTCTAAGATTTGGTCATAAAATTTCTTCCCAGCTGAAATGTGGCATATAAATAAGGTCTCTGCTTAAGGGCTGAATTGCTCTGTTGCTCTTTTAAGCTGTCCTTTCACGGAATACACGTCTGGGTGACTTTTTCATGCTGTTTGACACCACCACCCACTCTTAACTCTTCATGTTTAGGAAAGGTGCTGCAAAAATCACCTTACCATTGCTGCCTAGAACTCCGAAGTGGCCAGAAAATTAAACATTTATGTAAAGGAGAGAAAAGCACATTGTGATCAGAGAATAATGTCAACACTAAATGTTGTGGTTTGATTCTAACATGTCCCCCCAAAGTCATGTGTTTGAATGTTTGGTCCCCAGGTGGTGGTGCTGTTTGTGGAGACTGTGGGATTTTGGGAGTTGGGAACTTGCTGGCAGAAGTAGGTTACTGTGTGAGAACCTTTGGAATTCTTAGGCAGGCCCCCAGTGCCAGTGCTCTCTCTGCGCCCATCTAGCAGGTTGTGAGGTCCTCCACCACCAGCCTTTCCACCAGGTGCTCCCTGTTGCCTCCCCCTATTATGTACTGAGATCCTCTAAACTGTGAGCCAAAATAAACCTGTTCTTCTTCTCTGTTTTTTCTGTCAGGTATTTTACCATAGTGATGAGAAAAATACCTAACACACTAAATTTCTTAAAGATTTTTTTTCTACTCAATATTCTTTTGTATGTTAGAATTCTGGTGATAGCATGACATATACCCAGTTTAACAAAGAAAAAAGCACAATATAGTAATTGTCTCAAGAAGACTTCCGTACCCATCATATGTCTCCTCAAAATCCTTTGTATCTGTGCCAAATCTACTTTTTTGTGCAGTCAGTTCAACACAGAAACAAACATTACTGGTGGGTTTTTTCCACTCATTTTATTGATTCAATTGGCTGTTGATACTCTGAAATGGGGGCTACAGATTTGTGGTCAAATTGTTTAAATTTTCATTTAAAAATAAATAGGGATTCATAAGAAGCTGTAAAAATAGTACAGGCCAACATACCCATTACTCAACCTCCCTCCAATAGTGACATTGTGCATTCTATCATGCATCATCAAAACTAGGAAATTAATTAGCACAATGCCATTTACCAGGCTACAGGTATTTCTCTGGTTTCATGAGGTTTTGCATGCACCCATTTTTGTATTTCTATATATAATTCTATGGCATTTTATCATATATATGGATTGGTGAAACCACCAGCACAATAAATATACCCAAATGTTTTGACACCACTCAGGATCTAATTCATGCTGCCCCATTCATAGGCATACCTCCTTCCCTCCCCTCCCCTAGGCTCTGGAACCCCTTCTCTGTTTTCCATCTCTATAATTTTGTCATTTCAAAAGTGTTATGTAAATGAAATCATACAGTATGTAACTTACTTGAAATTTACTTTTTTCATTCAACATAATGATCTTAAAATTCACCCAAAGCTGGGCATAATAGCACAAGCCTACAATCCCAGTGACTCACTAGGTGAAGGCAGGAGGATCGCAGGTCTGAAGTCAGAGGAAGCCTGCATAATTTACCAAGACTCTCTCTCAAGATAAAAAATAAAAATGGTCTAGGAGTGAAATCCAGTGATAGAGCACTTATAAAGTATGTTTGAGGCCTGGGATTTAACCCCCAAGTACCACAAAAAGAAATCATCCAAGTTGTTGCATGTATCAGTAGTTTGTCACTTTTTATTGCTGCGTAGTATTCCATGCATGTATTACAATTTGTTCAACTATTTACTTGATGAAGTACTTTTCAGTTGTTTCCAGTTTAGGACTATGTATAAAGCTTCTATGAATATTCATGTGTAGGTTTTTGTGTAAACATTAAGTTTTCATTTCTCTAAGATAAATGTCCAGATGTATAATTGTTGCTGAGTTATATGGTAAATATATGTTTAATTTTTGGAACAAATTTCCATACTGCTTTCCAGAGTGCCCGTACCATTTTACAATTCCACTAGCAACATACAAAAGATTCAGCATCTTTTAATTCTTATCAGCAGATATTAATGTCAAAAATCATCAGTAATTGTTTTTTAGTCATTCTAAGGTAGTAGGTGGGAGACGGACCCCGGCTACACACTCCCAAAAATCAATCCTCCATTGAATACCCTATGAACAGCAGAGAAGCACTGACAATAGTGTTTTACCTGTTGTATACAGAGTCGCTATGAGTTGGATACCGACTTGATGGCACCTAACAACAACAACAACAAAGGTAGTGGTATTACATCATGGCTTTAATTTACGTTTCCCCAATGACTAGAGATGTTGAACAACTTTTCACATGTTTATTTTCATTCCATATATCCTCTTTGATGAAGTTTCTGTTCAAGTCTTTTGCGTATTTTCTAATTGAATTCTTTGTTTTCTTATAGTTGAATTTAGAAAGTTCTGTATATATTCTGAATGAGTCTACCGTTGAATATATGTTGTTGTAGTTGTTGTTGTTACCTGGTTATATGGTTTGTAAATATTTTTTCAGTTAGTAACTTGTCATCCTCTTAATGGAGTCTTTGCAAAGCAAATATTTTTTGATTTGATGAGGCTCAATGTTCTCATTTTTTCTTTTGTGGATCATTCTTTTGTTATCACATAAGGGCTAAATTTTTCTTCAGTGCATCAAAGTGCTACCATTAATGCTAATAGATACCATATATCATGCACTTAGCAGGGCCTGGGAACTGAGTTAAGCCCTTTATAAGCATCATCTAATTTATATCAGCTCTATGAGGTGCACATGATTAGCTGCCATTTTTACAAATGAGGTGGCTGAATCTTAGCAAGGTCAGTAGAACTCACATAGTAAGTATTTTGTTAAGTCTGGTTTTAAACTCAGCTATGTCTAACTCTCGAGTACAGTGTTGAATGGAATTAGGAATAAAGAAGACTTGGGAATGTTAGTGGAGATACAGTTTCCCTACAGAGAGATGGAGGTGGTAGAAAGGGGCTACAAAGCAAAAACATGCAAAAGATAATTAACAACGGGAAAGTTAGCACTCACCTCGGATAGAAACCACTAATGAAATGCTAATTTTGATTCAGCATTTGAGTTTATGGGAATAAGCACATTTACCCTTTCTATCTACATATGTTCTAACTCCCAGCAGATATAAGGGTCTTTTGCACAACATGAATGAAGAAAATAGAATGCTTTTTCCTCTGCCACAAACTTAGCTTGAATTGACTACAGTGAAAGAATTTCCTGTGGAAAGAAAGGCTTCTGGAAGTTTGCTGGCATATTTTGGTTAAGAGATTGAGAGAGAAATTAGTGATGGGGAGAAAATAAAGCAGTCATGGATAATGCATATATGGCACTATTACTACATGGAATAATCTAAAAGTGACGGCTCTGAACAAGCAGACTGTAAAATGTGTATTAATTTTATTGAAGTAGAGGGAAAGCTCATACTGTATCAACTGAGGGATGCAAAAGGAGCTGACCTGTGCTGATCTTAAATGATTAGAAAAGAAACCTGCCTTCAAATTTATGGTGATCATAATAAAAGAGTTGTTGTCAAAGTATAGCTCTGGGACCTCAGTATTATCATATGGGAAATTTTTAGAAATGCGAATTCTCAGGCCCTACCCCAGAGCTAGTAGTCTGTATTTTAAACTCTTCCAGGTAATTCTAATGCAAACCATAGTAGTTTGAGAATCCCTGTAGTTTATAGCTGGAGGTTTAGAATTTGTACCAGCTAAGAGTATAAAATACAAAAGTCCAAAAATTGGCGGCAAAACACACTAGGTTTATTCTTTGTGTAGAAGTGTAAAGGCGTGTCCAGAGCTGATGTGGTGGTAGCATAGTCATCAGATACCATTGTTTTTACAAAAGAAAATTCCAGCTCTCATTTGGAAAAATATGAAACAATTTATCTTTATTGGTTTCTAGCCCCAAGTTCTGCCAGAAACATGGCCCTTTAGCTTTGCTTTCACCAGAATGGAGATGTAAAATGAGGACACCCAGACAAAACAGATGAGGTGCAGCAAAGGAGTGATCATCATTATCTTAGGTCTGGTTGTTGTTGTTGTTGTTGTTGTTGTTGTTGTTGTTGTTAGGTGCCTTTGAGTCAGGTCCAAATCATAGCAACCCTCATAGGGTTTTCAATGGCTGATTGGGGATTGTTTTCCGGAGTGGGCTGCCACATCCTTCTCCCATTTTTGTGGTGCTGAGGATCAAACCCAGATCCCAAATTTCATGTGTCAAAACCTCACTTTGGTGGAGTGGTTAAAAATGCAAATTCCCAAGCCCGAAGCTGAAAGATTCTAGTGTTACAGAACAGAAATAGGCCCCAGGAATTGTAGTATACTTCCAAGTATCCCAGTTGATTCTAATGGACATTCGAGAAACTTTAAGAAGTACTCAAATGCACATGATGTTATAATAGACAACATACGGAACAAATTCATTCAAAAGCTGAGGCTTGCATCTTCCCCAGCAAACAGGAAAAACAGCTGGTTGATTTGATGGGAAAGATCAAATCAGCTGTTTGACAGCATTGTTTGGCAACTTTAGTTAAAACAGACAAGCCTGGAAATTCCCTATGCCATTAGCCCACCCACCATTAAGTAATGACAGCTCAATAACAACAATAATGATGGTGATGATGAAGGCAAATGTCTGATCAAACCCCAAATCCCAATGTGAATCTTTCATTAACCTTGATCCCATTGCTTTCAGTATCAGATGATGTTTAATTTCCTGTCCAGATCTAACAAGCTATAATTTTACTTTGAGGTCTTTAGACAAGTGCATGCCACTGTGTACTGAAAGCCTTGACAGTAAGGAGGAAGAGCAGAAAGGTGTAGCCTGGGTATCAAAAAGGAAGAATGGTGGGGAGAGGAAAGGAGGGAAGAGGAGAAAGTGTAACTTTTTTGTTGTTTATTCCAGTAATCTGATTGTATTAGTAATTTTTTAGTGTACAATTTAATGGGTCTCATTATGACATTTCCATAAATGCATTCCATTGTACATTGCTCATGTTTACCTCCTTCAGGACCCTCTCATGTCCCCTTCCCTCTCCCAAAAGGGTACCTTTGACACAAAGCTGCCAACTCTTCAAAAAAACAACAGACTACACAAGCATGCACACGTGCACAAAACTCATTATTTTCTAGCTACCACCTATCTAGATCAGCTGCTTTAAGTCCTACATTGCTGACATGAGTGAGAAAATATATGCTCTAGTCTAGCCACGATTAGGAGTTTTGCTTTGTATTACTCCAGCTTCCAACTACTATTTCACTGCAGCAAATATGACAGATGAGGGAAAACACTCCACCCTCTGAGTGCAGTTTGGTTTAACTTAAGGGATGTGCTCCATCTACTGGCAGAGACAATGACCACAGAGAGAGATGCAAATACCATAAAACGGGAATAAAGGCCCACATTTTAAATTGGATTCTGGTTGTTTACATAAAAAGGATACTTTTTCGATTTTAAAAACAAAAAAGAAGGAACAAAGAGCTAAATCCGTGAAATTTACAAAGACAGAAGCTATGAGGGAAAGAAAGGAAACAGACTAGACAGACATACAATGGGAGAAGGCACAAAAAATAGAGAAGAAAGTGCTGAAATACCAAAACAAAGGAAACAAGCTACTTGCTCATCCCTTTTAGTTGGAAGCTTCGAAAAAAGTCCCCACAGTATCTGGAAATAACATACTACATGCCATATTTTGGATCCTTCATTTATATTATCATAAGAAATTGATTTACAGGGATTCTATCCACATGGACACAATTTACTTGAGGAAGGGCAAATCCTAATATAGAATCATTACACATCTTGTCATTGTCTAGGGATGTGCAGACAATAGTGCTGACACCAAAAGTTTGCAACAATTTGGAAAAGACTGGAGGGGTTGAGGCATGACCAGCCCTTCTGTGCCTCCTGTACATATAGTTGGTTTCTAATGACAGCAGCTGTTGCCTACCAGGCCTGTCACTATTTGTAGTCATGATTCGTAGGTTTCTGAAGAACCTGATATATTTTTTCTCAAATAGAGCTATGTGCTTTCTGAGTGCTGATGAATATTGGACCATCATTTCTCACTTATGAGCATTGACAAGGCAAGTCTATGATGCATTCTTGAAACAATTTTTCCACTTCTTATAGGCTTGCTTTACCGATTGGTCTTTCAGCTTCTCAGGATGAAGAGAGAAGAAAAGGAATACTTGCTGAGCATATGCTAGGTACTGGGCTCAGTGCTTCACAGGCTATGAATTTAATCTTCACACCAGCCTCACAGGGGTCTTATTGTCCCAATTTTGTAAATGTCAAGGCAAAGACTCAGAGAAATTAAGTAATTGTCCCAGTGGTGTTAACTCAGGGATCTGCAAAACTGGCCGAAAGAATTGTCATGTGAGGGCTCTCTGCTACCGCATGAAAATGGGCTATGGTGAGAACATACAGTATCATAATATAAGCCAGTGTTTCTCAGCATGTAGGGCTGAGGCCACTTGCATCTGGATTCCTGGAGTTACCTGTTAAAAATGCAGTGGAGGGAGGAGGATTGTTAAGTTCCAGGCTAGAGGCAGCCTGCGTAATTTAGCAAGACCCTGATCCAAAATTTAAAAAAATAAAAAGATGGGCTAGGCTGCAGCCCAGTGGTAGAGACTTGCAAAGTATGTGCAAGACCCTGGGTTCGATCCCAAAGAACCATACACCCACACCCCCCCCACGCACCCCCACAAAGCCCCCCCCCCACATAAATGCAGATCACTGATCCTCAGCAGACTGGCACAATCAGAAATCCTGGTGGAGCCAGGAACCTACATTTTAACAAGTGCCAGGAGATGACTCTGATTCTGACTAAATTTGGGAACCACATGACATAAGAAAAGGTGCTGAATTATTAGGGCATGGTTTCAGAGTCAGTTAATTATGTAGCAGAGGATTTCTGTGATTTTGTAGTTCAGACTGCTGTGGCGTGGAGCAAAACTGCTCTTGCTTGTTACCTGATTAAGCTTCTCAGATTCTTTGAGCTAGTTTCCTCAACTGTGAAATGGGAATCATAGCTTCTGCCTCACATGGCTATAGTGAGGATTAATGCATGTGAAAACACTTTGCAAATTCCAAATGGCCCTGTGGTAAATTGTAACAATTACCCCCAAATCCCCCACCTCTACATCCATAGCCTTACATTATTGCTGTTCCAGATCTTCCCATCAAGATGTACAGTACTTTCCTTCATCCCTTACATCTGGAATAATAGCCAACCTAAGCCTAGCAGAGGGTTGAAAGCCCTTGCATATTGAGAGTTTTCCTATTGCTGTACTTGAGATCCTGAGGCTGACCTGACTGAGTGTCATGTGCCAAGAGAGCATTCAAAGAAGAACCACAGTCAACTTGCTACCAGCCAATAGCCAGATAACTGCCAAACATGTAAATGAGGCTATTCTGGATCATCCAACCACCTACTGACCTTCCAGCTAACTGCAGATTAATGAAGGAAACCAGCAGAAATTAGTAGAGCCAGGCTGTACCAGAAGTACTGCCCAGGCAGCCCACTAATTTGTGGGCTAAATAACTCATTGTTGTCTGAAGTCACCAAGATTTGGAAATACTTGTGACATGGCAAAAGCTAACCCATACAGGCTATCTGCACACATTACTATTTCAGTTGTTTAGTGTCATGAGTGTAGCTCCTATGGTAATCACAGGTGCTTCCCAGAAGTGCAGACCACAGATAAGCAGACATTGATATATAAATTTCCAGACAAGCCTTTCATCACATGGCTACAATTCCCACCAGAAATTGTTTAATACACTGTCTTGGTCAAAGCAACTTCTAAAGGAGCAAAGAGCTGGAACAAGAGAACTTCTCCCTATTTTCCTAACTCATTTCTGGAAAGGCAGTTCAGCAGCCTTCTACGGCAGGACATATAACCTAAATCTCCTCCAAGCTGACTGTCAATAATAATCTCCTGACTCCACAAAAGTGTGCATAATCCACTGCGTACCTTCCCATGTGCACGCTTTCAACATCTTGCTTCTGGCACTAAGATAAATGGCTTCATCAAAGGCAGCCATGGAGGCTTATGACCCGTTGAGGCAGAAAAACTTCCTTGGGGATAAGAAATAGCCTAATGCCCAAATCAAGCATCCTGACTATGATGTGAAGCATCACTTAAATAAGCCTATAACAGTGAACAGGGCAGGATTGTGCTACCCAGCCTTACCCCGGGAGTCTTTATGATATGATTAAATTCCTTTGATAGACATTTTCAAAGTGTGTTGTTCCTCTTGCTTAACATGCTTGGCAAAAGAAGACTGTTATCTGGAAATACTATCTGAGGGGCCTCATTTAGTGCAACAAGGTGAAAGTGTTTTCTATTAAATCCATATTCTGAAACCTGAAAAATAAGTGTAAAAATGAAGAATTTTAAACCTTCCTTTCCTTCCCTAAGAATTTTAGAAATCATGCAGTGAATGAATACAGCCATTTTACCATTCATGTGGCATAGAGCAAATTGCAACTTTCTATGGGAGCCAGTGGCTATTTGCTAGGCTGATGTACCATATTCCAATCACATACTCATTCTGTACCCTCCACACACCTTACTAGATGGTTGTGGTGGTTATTGTTGACAGATTACCACATAATCCATCTTCTTAAATGTATCTCTAAGCTGCAGTGAATCTGGGTGATATCTCAGAATGCCACTGGGTGACCAAAAATAAGTCTCAGGCTTCTTCTGCTTGTTATTTACAGATTGGAGTATGTTCATTTGCACTGAAGCCTATCAAATACTGTTTTGTTTAAGAGTCTAACAATTTCTAGGTATAATTTGGAATTTCAAATTTCCATCAAGAAACTTGAGAAAAGAAGATTATAAATAATCTTCATCAAGTCAGTTAATAAGAGTTCTGTTGTTGTTGCTGTTAGGTGACATCAAGTCAGGTCTGACTCATAGTAACCCTATGTACAACAGAATGAAACACTCCTCAACACTGTGACATGTGCGGCAATATGTCAGTGCTTCTCTACTATTCATAGGGTTTTCAATGGTTGATTATTTTCAGAACTCTCTTTGGAGTAGGCTACCAAATCCTTCTTCCATTTTTGTGGTGCTGAGGATGGAACCCACAGCCTCAGAGTGTGTAGAGCAAGCAACCAACTGAGCTAAATTCTAGAACCAGGATTTTACTGAAAATTTTCTCAGACAAGTCAACTGCTGTGGTTAGTTAACAATAAGCTTTTACTTGACAAGTACCTATGAAAAACTAACTGAAGTCATGGTTGAAATATTTAGGTGCTGGATACTGACTTGAGGTTGAAAATGGTCTAGGTGCTAAGTGATGAAGCCCTAGCAAAAGGAGATTTAAAAAAGCAGCAGAGAATAAAGTATAAAAGAAATGATCACATCAACACTTTCAGAAAAGAGCGAGGCAAGCAGATGATAATTGAAGCCAGGAGCATGAATTAGTTCTTCCCAGGACATTTATAGGATAACAGAAGATTGCGAATGACAGAATGCCAAGAAGTACCAATATTAAAGTACAGACTGAACAGAAGGAGACAAAAAAGGGGCCAAAAAAGTAGGAGGCAAATCTGAAGTGGTCTGTGTCACCAAACCAAAGGCAGAGAATATTTTGACATGTAGAGGATGAAGCCAAGAGAACAAGAAAACAGGGGAAGGTAGTCCACTGGATTTTAAAACAAGAAAAATTATTTTGACTTTGGCCAGTGCTGTTTCATGGTATGGTGAGGACAGAAATGAGATTCTAGTAGGTCCAAGGAGACCATGGAAAGTAGTAAATGAAGAAAGAAACTGTAGACAGTATTTTAAAGAAACTTAGCCTTGGAAAAACATGGGAGAAAATGGAGAAAGGAGAGGAAGAAACTGAGGGGAAAATGGAATGAGACACTTAGAGGTGATGGGAGAGGGGCCAGAGCACAGATATATAATAACTCACAAATAGGCGGTATGCTTACAGCAGGAAATGAGAGAAAAAGGTGCAGTTTCAGAGATATGTTTAAGTTTGGTGGCCAGAAATTTTGAAGGTTCCCACCTGATGACTTTTCTTCTTGGTGAAGTAGAAACTAAGGTGCCTTTGCAGAGACTGGAGGGATAAGAAAGTTAATGGAGAGATAAGAAGGTATAACAAGGGTAAAGAGTATTTGAAATAATTGCTGTAGAGATTGGGAGGAACGGAACTGATTGTAGAAACATGGAGAGATATGTAGGCACTGTGGAAGATAGCCTCAGGTGGAATTAAATGGCATGGATTTATGGGTGCACCAGTGCTGTGATTCTCTAGCAATGTTCAGCTATCTAGATATGAGCAAAAGAAAGAAGGTAGATCCTTCTAAGAACAGGATTTGGGCACAAGGATTTGATGGAAGGGCAATGGAAAAAGGATGTTAAGGATCCTGGCAAGAGAGAGGTGGACCACAAAGCTAAATAGGGAAGGGAAGATATGAGGGAGGGATGTTATTTGGAGAAATTAGTGGATCAAGTGAGAAGTCTCTTTAAGTTAATCAACACATATAGGATTAACTAAGCACCAAAGGGGAGCACTTAGTGGAATGTGGTCAGAACAGGTATGTGAACATGAAATGTCACAGGTGATGTAGTTCTAAGAGTTATAAGATCCAGAACAAGTCCATGGAGTGAGTGAGTGAAGGGGAATGTAGGTGAAGGTCGTGGGAGAAGAGAAGAAGCATAGTTTGAAATGATAGGGTGGTCAAGTTTAGAGGATGATAGCAGGAATGGGACAGACCAGAAACATGGAGTCCCTATGAAGCCGGAAGATGACAGAGATACATTTAGAGTGGCATAATTGCATTGGGGGAGACTCAAAATCCCAAGTCATTGAAAACCCTATGAACAGCAGAGAAGTCCTGACAATAGTCTTTTACCTATTGTACATAGGGATTCCTATGAGTTGGACACCAACTCTATGGCACCTAATAACAACAGCAATAAATCCCCAAAGGACGTGGAAGTCTGGAGGAAGAATGGAAATCCAGACAGGGGCTTGCTATACTTCTCTACTTTATACCCTGTCCCTGGGATTTGAGGCATGCTAAGGGCCATGAGTTTTGGTTAGGTTTAAGAGGAGAGTAAGCAAGGATACAGGAAGGTTTTCTGTGGGAGAGTAGTTACAAATGGCCCAGTGGGAAGGATACAGGATGAGTGGCAAAGAGAGGCCAGGTCACTGGAAGGATTCCCATATTAAAGCCAACAAAGACCCAAGAAAACTGAGATATGTAGCATGGGTGTTTTGGTGGGCTAGAAAGTTTACAACAGACCTCTCCTCAGCTTTCTTCTGGTGGCTAAGGGAAAAGGTTAGGGCTGGTTCTCCAGGCAGCTAGGCCCTAGCCTAGCTTAAGGTTACAGGTCAAAAGCATTTAGTTTGAAGAAATTAAAAATGGTACTGATCATTATTTTTGACCTGCAGAAATAACAGAGTTGTATGATTTCACTTGCATATTAACGGAGGTGGTTATTTTTTAGCAGTAGCCTGGGATTCATGGGCTACTACTTTCTGCTCATTTAAGATTTTGATATAGGGAGTGCCCAGTGGAGACCCCAGTCTTTTATGTTACCAAAGGAGGGAGTGCTCAACACTAACCTCAGACCATGTTCTGGTACCTAGCAAGGTTAGCAGTGGGAGTGCGTGAGAGGAGATGCTCGCATCCCAAGGATGGACAGAAAGCTGTTTCCCTTCTTCCTCTTTTCCTTCTCCTCCTCCTCCTTTTTGCAGTGTTGGGGATGGTACCCAGGACCTTGTACATTCTAGGCAAATGCTCTCCCGCTGAACAATACCCTCATCACAGCAAACTCCTTAACTACTGAAACCTAGAAGTGAGACAATGATCTAGCTCGAGCTGTGGGACCAAAACAAGAGGGTTTTATCAGATTTGAGGACAGAGGTAGAAAAAAATAAGCAGAAGGAAGAAACAGAAGGTGATAGGAGGCTGCCAGGAATGAGATCAAAAGGAGGAAAGCAGCTGAGTGTGGTGACACACCCCTGTAATCCCAGTGACTTGGGAGGCTGAGGCATGAGGATCAGGAGTTCGAGGCCAGAGGCAGCCTGCACAACATAGTGAGGCCTTATCCCAAAATAAAAAATAAAAAGGAGCTGGGTTTGCCACTCAGTGGTAGAGTGCTTGTGTGGCATGTGTGAGGCCTTAGGGTCAACCCCTTCATACTGAAAAAAGAAAAGAAAAGAAAAACCAAGAAGAAACCAGGGCAAAACCTCAGAAAGTGCCTCCTATCAGAACCAGCGTTGTCTTTTCCCTAGGAAAGGAAGTGCCACCTCCCCCAAAACCAATTACAGTGGCATGGGAGGGAAGGCATGGCACACAATAAGCAGAGAAAAATGACTGTAAAGCACTTTGCAAAAATAAAGAGTTATATAAAGTTCCAATAATAATAAATCACCTTGCCTGAGGTATGAAAACCTTAAAATAACCTGAAAAATCAAAATGTGGAGGAGAAGCAGAAGGCATCCACGAGCTTCCAGAAGGTTTGCTTGCTTGCTTTAAATTCCTCCCCCTCAATTTTTCTAGCCAGGTTCTTTAAGAGCAGACCTCAATCAGGCTCTTGGATGAAAGTGGATCTGGCCCCTGTTTAAACCTGTAAACTCCATCCCACCCCCAGTTACAGGTCCCTCAGAAGAAGGCACAGAGTCCGGGAGGAACCCTTTGCCTGAATCTGGCATCTTTTGTTATATAGAAAGAGAAAGGTAGAAGAAAAAGGACAACCTTCATTCCTGTTTAAAAGAAAAAAAAAACAGAAAAGAAAAGAAAGAAAAATAGGGCTTTCTGAATTCTCAATACTGGAGCACTGTTCTTTATATATCTACTTGTTCCATTGTTAAATAAACCCACATATTTAAGGGTGACACATTCTCTTAACTAATGCCTTGTCAGGCCCATGCACCTTGCTAAAAATGGACCTTGATGACTGCTGTTTCCATTTTTTTCTAAGAAATAATTTGATTATTTTTATCTTGCTTCTCTCTATCACCACTTACAAGAAAATGGTTGCTTTTTTTTCACAAAAACAACTTTTAAGTAAGCCAAGTGCTGAAGCATATATGAGAAAAAGTTTTTTAAGAGAAAATCTGTGTAAGTCACAGACACTCCCTATCCTGTGAAAATTAGCTTAAAATTTGGAATAAATGCTCTTCTCAAGTAAAACTCTTCTCTTTTAAATCTCTTATGATATTATGTGCATCCCTACATCTCACTTTGTGCAGACCTGAAAATCCCCCAGAAAATGGATAATTTAATAAAAGTGGGTGATATGAATCACCCAGGGACAATTTGAATTATTATCTGTAGATAATTCATTATGCACATATTTTTAGAGAGATCCTTAAATCAGCAGGGCTTCTTAATCAGAGACTTTCAAATTTTGTCTGTAATAACTGGAGACTTGACCCATAAATCAGCGAACAGGCCAGCAGGCTCTCCACATGCTTCGCATTTCTTCTAGGGAGAAAAAGACACTTAATTATCCTGAGGGGAAAAATGGACATGAAAAGTTGTTGGGAGTTTTATAGCAAAGTATAACTAATTTCAGCATTTTCTTAAAAGTGGGTTCATGAAAAGGAAGGCAATGAAAATGTTTCAAATTGAATTAGGCATTTCATACAAGGATGTTTTAAATATTTACAGGAACAATATTACCAGCTAACCCTGACTCCCATGTCCAGGAAGACATTTTTCTTAAACTTGAGCAATTTCTTTTTCATATTACCAGTTTTAAGACCCTTCAGGTCTTATCCATTCACCTGCCATGGTAACAATCTATGCTCCCTGAAGGTGCCTGTATGGATCTCCTAGTGCTGTGTGAAGCCCAATGTGAAGGGGGAAAGTTTTGTGGGCTTTAGTGGCAGAAGACTTGGGTTCAAATCTTATTGCCCGTTGGCACTGGGTAGCAGTTCTGGTGGTCCCCTGCTATGGGAGACACCATGGCCAAATAGATGGAGAAACTCTGAGGAAAAAGGGCTGCAGGAAGGCTCAAGACATTTTGCTGGGGAAGGCTCCAGCCTTCAGAACTCTCCAAGCCTGAAAGCCCCCTCTTATTATCTCCTTAAGCTTTGGTGCAGACTCTGCCTACATGCTGCAGGCAAGACACACTGACATAGATAATAATAACCCTCCTGTGTCTCATAAGACCTTGGTTGATTTTTAAAGTATATTTTAACCCTCTGTCTTCCCTGACTCTTAAAAATGCTTAATGTTACGATAAGAGACTAATAAAACCAGCCTGAGACACTCCCTCATGGCTGCAGCATTCCCAAAAGACACTGGTCCCCTCAGTCTCCCTCACACCATGTTTTGGTGTTTGAGGGGTTAATTCTTTCCCTGTCAGTTGGCCCCCACTGCTGGACAGTTGAGGCACCCTGCCCAGATCTCCTTTCCATGGCTGGTGTACCATGTCCTAGCTGGTGTACCATGTCCTAGCTGCTGGAAGGGTAAGCAGTTAAGTGCTCACAGCTGCCCCCCACCTTTCCAGGAAATTGTCCTCAGAAAAATGAGAGCCTCTTCTCCCAGGAAATTTAGGCACCCTTCTCTCCCAAGGATAGCCACTGCTCAATGTCTGGCACAGGGGTACAAAAGGCCAACTCTCTCAAGGGGAGAAATTCTGTGGTGCTATTTGTGCTCCAGGGCCCCTTTGAAATCAGTTTCAGGTCAACCTCAAGCCTAGCACCTTTACTTAACTTTCTTCCAGTGCATCTCTCCTTCCCCTTCTCCTGACCTCATTTGCTCAGTAAGCCACTTGAATAAGAGTTTCCACTCCAGGTTCTGCTTCTAGGGTATCCTGAAGCCTAAGATGCACTGTGGCCCTGGACACTCACTTAACAAACATGCAGAATGAGGATAATGGGACTCATCTCATAGGATTGTTATACAGGTTAAGTGAGAAAACTTGTGTAAAACCCATTTGTCCAACAAAGTGCTATTATATTTAAAGCATAAATATGACCTAAGGTAATTGTAACATAATGTATGTGTTATTTTTCTCACCCAAGGAGCATGAGGGGAGGGCTTATGTTTCTCCTTTTACTTTGCTGGGTCTCTATTTCTGGCTCTTGCTGCTCTGTCCAGTCTATAAATCCAGGCAACAAATGCAGCTAAAGGAAAACCTGGGCCACCTTTCTCAGTTCCAAGTATATGCTGAGATACTCCATATAATCAGTACTTCTACCTCTAAATCTCCAGCTTCTAGAATTTTCTGGAATGTTCTCTAGAACTCCAGGCTCATGTGGCCTAGTGTTTACTTGATTAGATAGCTGTGTGGCTATCTCACAAGCATCTCACATTTTTGTGGTACTGGGGGGCTGAACCCGGGACCTCATGCATACTTTGTATGTGTTCTACCAAAAGCTGCATCTCTAGCCCTCTTTTTTATTTTTTATGTTGGGACAGGGACTCACTAAGTTACACAGGCTGCCTCTGGTCTCAAATGTGCCATCCTCCTGCCTCCACCTCCCATACCACTGGAATTACAGGTGTGTGCCACCATGCCTGGCCCAAATATCTCACATTTAACATGACTAAAGCATTGCTATTGATTCCCTACCTGTCAGTCTGATTCCATACCCCTTATGTGTCTTCCCCAACTGAGTAAACATCATTGCCTTCTGAAGAGCTGTTCAAGTCAAATTGCTAGAAATTAGCCTTGATTCCTTTTTTCATTCACCCTTTCATATCTGCCAGCTCTCCCTCCAATCTCCACTTCTCTGTCTTCACTTCCACTGCATACTCCAGGCACCATCCTTTCTTACTTGAATGACTGCACCCTGACAATCCATTCTCCTTTAAAATATCAAGATCATCTCACTGATTTTCTTGCAACTTTCAGATTTTTTCCCATTCACATTAGAATGAGCTTGCCCCATCACTCTCTCCCTCCCTTCTCCCTTGCATGCTCTCTCTTTCTTTCTCTCTCTCATTCTTTGTCTGCTCTCCCTCTCCATTCTCCTCTTCTCTTTTTCATCTTCTTCTTCCTTTATATTTTTTCTCCCCTTCACCTGGTAAATACACACTCACACATACATACTATATCCTAGCCTCATTACCTTCTCTTTATCTCATGAAATTGCCAAACAGTTCTTCCTTCAAAGTCTTTGCATTTGCTTATCTTCATTCAAGAATACTCTCCTCCAAGCTTCTGAAAATCCCTTCTTGTTTTTTACCCATTTTTATATTATCTGTCTCCCCCACCACTGTAACTTCCATAGGAGCAGAGATCTTGTTCATTTTCTATGTCCTACACTGTGTAAAATAGTACCTGACATAACAAATAAACACTAACTCATTTTATAGTATGTAAAATTATTTGTAGACACATAATAAGTGTACACATTTATAGAGTACAGTATGATATATCAGTACTTGTATATAATGTGTAATGATCAGATCAGAGTCATTGATATATTCACCACCACAAGCATTTATTTCTTTTGTTGGGACTTAATACAGTTTTTAAATGACTAGATTAATGGATGAATGAATGGAGCACTGGACCAAAGCTTGAGTTCTAGTTCAGCTGGACCACTTGCCACCTATGAGACCTTGAGCAAGTTATTTGACCCTTTCAAGTGCATTTTGGATGGGGCTTACTAGAGTGGTGCTGAGGTGATTGAAGCAACCAGCATCTTAACCTCCCAGAGGATAGTGAAGCCTTAAAATCATCTTCTTCCAGGTTCTAGACTCACTCTGCAACAAAAATGGTAAAAGTTTAATTATGGTATAGAGATGATCAACTATTCTGTTTTGCCCAAAGCTGAGTTTCCTGGCATAATAGACTTCTAGTACTAAAACTGGGATAGTCTTAGGAAAACCAGGACATTTGATCATCTTATGTGATGTAGTGGGCTGGGATTTAACTCAGTTGGTGGAGCAATGCTCTGTAGTCTTTGAAGTCCCAAGTTTGATTCCCAGCACTGCAAAAGTGGGAGAAGGACGTGGCAATCCACTCCCAAGGCAATCCTGAAACAGTCAGCCATTGAAAACCCCATGAAGGTCGCTATGAGTCAGACACGACTCGCCGGCACCTAACAACAACACAACATGTGATGTAGTGGAACACATTCATCAGCTAGGAGATGAGTACACCAGTCAGGGAAAGGGGATCTGGGCAGGGCACCAACAGTACCTACTACATGGTACATTACTGTGCCTCAGGATCTGAACTTAGCAGTGCCAGAGTGGCAAAAGGAATTAGTTAGGTACCTGACAAAGCATCGTGTCAAATGGGAGATGTTCTTGGACAGGCCCTAAGTTTGTTGAGCCTTATTATTTTGTTATGATTATTGTTTTACTTTTTGGTTTGGAGAAAGTTTCAAGTTACAGAAACCAGCAAGAGAAGTACAAAGAATTTCCATATACTCTTTACCTGGATTTGGAAAGGGTTAACATTTCCCCATATTTAATACGCCTGCAGCCGTAGCCCTGTGGAATCCGATACCGTCAGATCTCAGAAGCTAAGCAGGGTCGGGCCTGGTTAGTACCTGGATGGGAGACTGCCTGGGAACACCAGGTGCTGCAGGCTTGGGAGAAGGACCTGGCAACCCCCTCCCAAAAATCAATCTGCCATTGAAAACCCTATGAACAGCAGAGAAGCACTGATAATAGTGTTTCCCCTGTTGTACAGAGGGTCACTATGAGTCGGATACTGACTCGACGGCACCTAACAACAACATAACAATTTATTATTTTCCTTGTCTTTTTTTCTGGATTATTTACAAGCAGACTATATCTTCAGTATTTCAGTATTTTAGTCCGTTTTGTGCTGCTGTAACAGAATACCATAGACTGGGTAATTAATAATGAACAGAAATTTATGTCACATCTTCTGGAGGCTGAAAAATACAAGATCAAAAGCTGGCATCTGATGAGTGCCTTCTTGCTGTGTCATCCCATGTTAGAAACTAGAAGTACAAAATATGTCAAGACAGAGAATGGGTGTGGGGGGGCAAACTCCTCTTTCTGTAAGAAACCTCTTCCCTCTATACTGAACTCACTACTGTATTAAACCATTCATGAAGGTTGAATTCTCATGATCTGTCACCTCTAGAAGGTCCCACACTATTGAATTGAGGATTAAGTTTTTAATATATTAGCTTTGGGGAACATATTCAATTGTATCATTCAGTATGTACATAGAT
The DNA here is from genome assembly GCA_007922755.1 of Pedetes capensis. Taxonomy (NCBI): domain Eukaryota; kingdom Metazoa; phylum Chordata; class Mammalia; order Rodentia; family Pedetidae; genus Pedetes; species Pedetes capensis. The sequence goes on along the minus strand of VMDO01025222.1, from coordinate 590 downwards.
ATCAAACTTAGGAAATTTAACAGTGATACAAAGTTATTATTTAATCAATAGCCCATGTTCCAAATGAATCAATTATCTCAATAATGTTTTTTAAAATAAAAAAGGAGAAAATTTCCAAAATCTAGTACAGGATCACATATTACATTTAGTTTTTTATCTTTTTAGTCTCTTTTTCTTGGTCTTTTTGATTTGACTTTTTAGGGGAGAGAACATACTAATTATTTTATATAATGTCCTTCAATTGAGACTTTCCTTATTTTTAGGATGAGAATAATAACATCTGCCTCATAGGATTAAGTCAGGTTAAATCTTAAAGACTAAATAAGATAGCATTTGTAATATTCTTAGATTACAATGAAATATCAATAAAAATGAATATTGGAGTAACAGAGAAGAAAGAAAAAAGCAGAATCTGCAAGATACATTTCTGTAGAAGAATATGGAGGTTCCTCAGAAAACTAAAAATGGAACTACCTATGATCTAGCTATACTGCTCCTGGCTATATACCCAAAGGAATCTAAGCCATCATAGCACAGAAACATCTGCACTTCTATATTTAATGCAGGACTATTTACAATTGCAAGGATAT
>VMDO01025221.1:0-28567 GCA_007922755.1 Pedetes capensis | reverse complement strand
GTTTGGAAAATAACACACTTTTAAGCCCCTCATAAATCAAAAACAGAGACCACAAAGGAAATTAGAAAATGGTTTGAATTAACTGATAATAAAAACACAACATGTCAAAATTTATAGGCTATAACTTAAGCATATCTTAGAGAGAAATGTATTGCTTTAAGTGCTTAAATTGGAAAGAAATGTTTACAATGGATTATTTTAGCTTCTAACCTAAAGGCTAAGATAAAAAAGAGCAATAAAAGCCTAGAGTGAGTAGAAATAAGAAAATAATAAAAATAAGATTGGAAATCAATGAAATAGAAAATTAGGAAACAATAAAAATCAACAATGTCAAAAAGGAACTGCAAAAGTTGTTTCTTAGAAAATATTAATGAAATTGAAAAAATGCTTATAAGACTAGTTAAGGAGAAAGAAACACCAAACACAATTTGCAATTATCAGGACTAAATGAGAAGATGTAACTACAGATAATAGAGACATTAAAGGGATAAAAAGAGGATGTCAAGAACAACTATGTTCTAGTAAATTCGACAACTGAAATGGACAAATTGTTGAAAGACACAAGTTTTGTTAAATAATACAAAAAAGGTAAAAATATCAATAGTCTATATCAATTTAAGATATTGAATTTGTAATTAAAACCTTCACCTAAAGAAAACAGCAGCCTTCAGATATTTGCTTATCCTGTCAAAACTAAAATAACAATACCATGTTTATTCAGTCTTTGAGGAAATAAAAAAGAGAGGAATACTTTCTCCTTCTCTTTGGAGACAAATTATCCTGAAACAAATACCAGAAAAAAATATTACAAAAAAAGCATGCCAATGTTTCTCATATACATAATCAAAAGTAATTGTAACATAACATCAGCAAATTCAATCCAAAAATATACAAAACAATGATGTATAATGAAAACATGGGCTTTATTCTGGGTATATTGTTGATATAAAATATTTAAAGCTGATCAGTGCAATTGACCATATTCATATAATGAAATGACTGTTTTCATCTCAATATAGAAAATATCCTGTGAAAAATACAATATTCATTACTTTTTAAAAGTCTCAAGAAACTAGGAATATATGGAAGGTCCTCAACCTAATCAAAGCAATCTAAGAAAAACTGATAGCTAACATCTTACATACTGATAAATTATGAACTATCTCTTCCTAAAATTGGTAACAAGGCAATAATGTCTGCTTTCCTTACCTTTTTTATTTTTTTATTTTTTTATTTTTGGCAGTACCAACGAGTTGAACCCAGGGCCTCAGGCATGGTTTTTTCAAGAGCTCTAACAATGAGCCGCACCCCCAGCCCATTTTTTAATTTTCTATTTTGAGGCAGGGTTTTGCTAAGTTAAACAGGCTGCCTCTGGCCTTGAACTTGTGATCCTCTCTCCTCCACCTCCCAAGTCGCTGGGATTACTACAGGCTTGTGCCACTGCAGCCAGCCCTGCTTTCCTCTACTCATAATTTGTCTTAGAGTTCTTATCCAGTGAAGACAATAAGATATATTTAACAAAAGGTGTGCATATTGTAAATAAAGAAGTAAACCACTCTTCATTTGGGGAAAATATGCATTTGTTTACAGATCATCATATGAAACCTTTTAAATGTTAAAAGAACAAATAAATTTTAGAAAAGTCACAAGACACTATGTCAATATTCAAAGATGAAATGAATTTCTAGTTTTTGTTTTGTTTTGGGGGTCCCAAGCATGCTACAGAGGGGCTTTACCACTGACCTACATCTCCAGCCCTGAAATGACTTTGTATATATTAGCAATATACAATTGGAAGTTGAATTTTTAAAATTAAGCAGTATTAAAACCATAAAGTATATATGAATAAATTTATCCAACTATATGAAAAGTCTAAATGCTGAAAAATACAAAATATTTCTAACTGAAAATAAAGAATATTGGACTTTTTTGAAGAGATATACCATGTTTGTGGACTGAAAGACTCAATATTATTTATATGTCAGTTTCATTATGCCAGTAAATTAAACAATATACTTAACGCAGCCCCAATCTAAATGCCAGCATATTTCCTGTAGGAATTGACACTTTCATTCTCAAATTTATATAGAAAGGCAAAGAATTTGGAATGGTCAAAACAAACTTTTAAAAAAAGAACAAAATTGGGGAATACACACAACATAATTTCAAAGGTACAGTCTCTAAGACACTACAGTATTGGTTTATCATAGAAATAGATGAATGAAATAAAATAGAAAATAGACTCACACACATATGGCCAACTAACTTTTGACAAAATTCCTAAAGAAATTCAATGGGGGCAGCAGGTGCAGTGCTCCCAGAGGCTCAGGAGGCAAAGGCAGGAGGATCGCAAGTTGGAGACCAGACGCAGTCTGCCTAACTTAGCAAGACCCTGTCTCAAAAAAGTAAAAAAATGGTCTGAGGGTGCATCTCGGGGGTCCAGCACTCGAAAAGCATGCAAGCATGAGGCCCTGGGTTCAATCCTCAGTACCAAAAAAAAAAAAAAAAACAGAAATTCAGTGGGAGAAAAGTAGTGTTTTCGTCAAATAGTGCTGGAACAATCAGATATGCATAGGAAATCAATACCCTTAAGCCTTTGACTAATATGATACAGAGAGCCAACCAGAAATTCATCATAGGTCTGAAGGTGAATGCTAAAACTATAAAACACCTCGGAAAAAACCTCATGAGTGTTTATATATAACTTCAGAGTAGGAAAAACATTCTTAGGTAAGAAAAATGCCTATTAACAATAAAATAAAAACTGAAACATTATTTTATAAAAATTGAAAACTTTGGTCTCTGAAAAATATCATTAATGAAATAAAAAATGCAAATAGGAAGAAACTATTTGCAGTACACATATCTGACAGAATTTTATTAAGATTACATAAAAATTCTTAGAAATCACAATGAAATGCATGCAGAGTGAAACACATTAAGTTGTACATTAAAAATTTCCAATTAAAAAATTCTTAGAAATCAATTGGAAGAAAACCTAAATTTTTAAAATAGGCAAAACATTTGAATAAATACTTTATAAAATAATATATGCAAATAACTAATAAGTAGAGATGCTCAAAATCATTAGTCCTCAATGGAATGCAAATTAAAACTGTAATGAAATGCCACTAGAGACCTGCCAAAATGACTTCAATTTAAAAGCAAAACAAACACAGACATGGTGGCACACACCTGTAATGCCAGCACTTGGGAGGCTGAGGTAAGGGGATTGATCTGATTTCCAGGCTAGCCTGGGCTACATAGAAAGTTCCAGGATAGCCTGGACTACACAAGACTTTGTCTCAAAAAAATTTTTTTAAATAAAAAATAAGATAAATAAATAAATACAAAACCAGACAAAACAAACAAAAAACTGTAATGCCATGTGTTTTCCAGGATATGGAATAACTGGAACATTCATCCATTTCTCATGGAAATGCAAAGCAGTGCCACCATTTTGAAAATAAGTTTTGCAGTCTCTTGTACCTGTGACCAGTTGTCCCAGTTTTCTCAGGACTGAGAGGTTTCCTGGAACATAAAACTTTTAGTGCTGGGCCTGGAACAATGCCAGGCAAACTGGCATGGTTAGTCACACTATTTATCATATCCAGCAATACTTTTACTAAGAATTTACCTTAGATAAATTAAAGTGAATGAGAAGCTTTATTCATAATAACCAAACACTGAAAACAACTCAAAAGGTAACCAATTGATCAATTAGCACACAAATTGTAGTATATTTACATACACTACAGTATATGCAACAGTAAGAAGGAACAAAATATTGATACACTCAACTAAAAGGGGTGAATGTTAAAAGCAGTATGTCTAAAAAAAGCCATACTCACACAGAGAAAAAGGATATACTGCCCAATTCTATTTATATATAATTCAAGAACAGGAAGTTGAATCTATAGCTACAGAAAGTAGATCAGTGGCTCCCTGTAATTGTCTAGAAGAGAGAATTCACTGTAAAGAGACATGAGAGGACTTTGGGGGTGAAAGAAACTCTTTTGCATGATAGTTGATAAATGCTTTGGAGGTGATGAAAACTCTTCTACATGATAGTTGATAAATGAATTGGTTAATTTATAGCATCAAACTGGAGAAGTAACATGGGTTCATTTTATTCTACATAACCTGTTTTTGTTACGTGCCGGCGAGTCCTGTCCAATTCATAGTGACCCTCACAAGGTTTTCAATGGCTGAGATTGCCAGGTCCTTCTCCTGTTTTTGCAGTGCTGGGCATCCAACCCAGGTCCTCAGGGAGGAAAGTGCGGAGCAGTGCTCTACCAACTGAGCTAAACCCCAGCCCATTCTATATAACCTATAATTCAATAAAGGCAATTTCTGAACAATATATATAAACTCAAAAGTTATGAAAAATGGGAAATCTCATACATTGCTGGTAGGAATGTAAAATGGTAAGTCACTTCTAAAAAAAGTATTTGACAGTTTCTCAAAAAGTTAAACATAGTTATTACTTTACTCAGAAATTCCACTCCTGGGTATATATTTAAATGAAATGAAAGTAACTCTATGAAAATTTTGTGCATGGATTACCATAGCAATATTTATAACAGAAACAATCCAATTGGTCTTCAACTAATGATTGGATAAATAAAACTACAAAAATTTCAAGGACAAAACAGAAAAAAACAAGACCGGAATTAGGATGATGTGAGGAGGCCAGAGTGCAGAATTTAAGGATGGTCTCACTCAGAGACTTGCCAACCCTGACAGTGAGTTCCTACTTAAATTTTGTACCCTAAGTCCCTTTTCTCCTCACTCTAGTGAGGCTTTGTGATCTTGAGTTAGGCAAAAATTTCTTAGAAATTATACCAAAAGAAAGACCCATAAAATGTCTTACATGACAAACTTGTTCTTGTTGTTGTTCGGTGCTGTCGAGTCGGTATCCGACTCATAGCGACCCTGATAGGGTTTTCAATGGCTGACTGTTTCGGGATTGCCTTGGGAGTGGACTGCCAGGTTCTTCTCCCATTTTTGTGGTGCTGGGAATTGAACTCTGGTCCTCAGAGACTGCAGCGCAGCGCTCTACCAACTGAGCTAAATCCCAGCCCGGTACATGACAAACTAGACTTCATTAAAACTAAATATTCTACTTTTCAAAAGACACAATTAAGAAAATGAAAGTCAAGTCAGACTGGAAAAAATATTCAGATTGCATAAAGAACTATCAACACTCCATTAAAAATCTCAGTTAAAATACGGAAAAGATTTGGACAGATGAATGCCCAAAGAATTGAAAAATTTGAAAAATGCTCAATATCATCCTTTTGTAGATAACATGAAATATTATTTAGCATTATAAAGGAATAAAATTCTGATACAACATATATGAATCCAGAAAGCCTTACTCTATGTGGAAGCAGTCAGTCACAAAAATCACATGTTGCATGAGTCCATTTCTGCAAAATATCCAGAATAGGCAAATCTATAGAAAGTAGTTTGGTGGTTGCCTAGATTTAGGAGACAGGAGGGGAAGGAGTGACTGCTAATAAGTACATGGTTTCTTTCTGAGGTGGTGATAGAATTATTAGTTTACATTATGGCAATGGTTGCACATGTCCTTGAGTGTACTAAAAACTGAATTGTACATTTCAAATGATAAATTGTAAGATATGGAAATTATATCTAAATAATGTCTCTAAAAACTAGCCATTAGGCTTCTGCTCAGGACAAGATCTCATAGACATTTCTTTCCAAGCTCCTCCATGCTAAGTACAAATATAAACGCTGCAATTAGGAGACAAATAAAGGAGAACTCTGAAAGACAGAAAAACATGCACTGAGTAGGTACCCTAGGACTACAAAAAACACAAAGTAACAGATCAGTTTATGACCTCTGCTCCAACAGAAACTGGTGACCCAAGCCTACTATTTCCTAACTAACAGTTTAGCAACAGAAGGTGGCCCACATAGGCTTATTATTCCTCTGGAACAAATGTATATCACATAAGCAAGTGAGCCAGATGGTACTGCAAATCACTAATAGAATAACAGAAAAATCTAGAAATACTTGTAAACTAAACCAAACCTAAAAAAAATCATGATTCAATGAGAATGTCTCAAGGGAAATTTTAAAAATGCATCAAGCTGAGTGAAAATGAGAATATGACATATCAAAACTTGTGTCACACTGTTAAAGCAATGATAAAATGAATACATGTAACACTAAATACTTATATTAGAAAAGGAAAAAAATCAACAATCTAATTTCCTACCTAAAGAAACTAGAAAAAGAAGAGGAAAATTAAACAACTAGATGCAGGGAGAAAGGGGGAAATAATAAAGATGCCAGAAGAAATAAATAAAATTGAAAGCAGGAATACAATATAGAAAAATCAATAAAACAACTGTTTTTTGAAAAGAGCAATAAATTGAAAAAATCTCCAGCAAGATTGACAACCATACAAAAAGAAAACACATATTTTACTGATATTATTAATGAAACAGACTCTATCACCATAGGCTTTAAAGACATAAGGCAATAGTAAGAACAAATTTATGCCCCTAACATAGAAGAGATGGACCTATTCCTTAAAAATCACCAAACTCAACCAAAATGAAGTAGATAATTTGAATAGCTTTATACTCACTAAAGAAATTAAATATGTAATTTTGGATGTAAGAACAAAAGAAATCTATAGTCCCAGATGGTTTCACTGGAGAATTCTACCCAATATATAAAGAAGAGATAGGTCTAACTCTACACAAAATCTCTTCCAGAAAGCAGAGGAGATGTTAACAATTCCCTATTTATTTTATCAGACCAATGTTATCCTGGTTACTTAATTACATGCAAATAGTATACAAAGAAACACACAGATCAATTGCAGATCATTAATCTAGGCACAAAAATCCTTTTGAAATTAGCATAGTGAATCCCTCAATATAAAAAATACTTAAATACCATGACCAAGTAGAATTTATTTCACATATGTAAACTGGCTCAATATACATAAATCAATGTAGTTCACCATATCAACTATTTAAAAGACAAATCACATCAACAGATACAGTAAAAACATCTGACAAAAATCCAACATCCTTTCATGGTTTAAAAAAAAACCTCTCAGTATGTTAAGAATACAAAACCATAATCTCAATGTAAAAAAGATCTGGAGAAAGATCTATGCATAACATCATAATTAATGACAAAGACTAGATGCTTTTTCCTCAAAGATTGGGAAACACTCTAGAAAAGCTACCAATGCATTTAGATGAGAAAAAGAAGCAAAATGCATACAGAGTGAAAAGACACAAAACTGTCACAATTTACAGTTGACATGACTGTCTACATAGAACATCCCAAGTAATTTACAAAAAATTACCATTTTTTAAAACTAAACTCAGCAAAGTCATAAAATACACAATGACCACACAAAAGCCAATGTCAATTCTAACCATAAACATGCAGAAATTGAAGTTAAAAGTGCAATATAGACCTCTGGTTCCACCTACACCATGTAGAAAGCTTCGAAGTTCTCACTCTTCTCATAACAACATGAAAAAGCAGGACAAACTAAAAACCAACAAATTTTCCTGGACTCGTCAGAAAACCAAGGCCACAGAGGAAATTACCACCCTTAAAGCTGAAGAGACAGATACACTCAAAAATGGACAGCAACTAAAATCTACTCTACTTGAAAAGAAGCTACAAAAGCCATAAGGTAGTTGTTGTTGTTAGGTGCCTTGAGTCGGTATCCAACTCATAGCGACCCTCATAGGGTTTTCAATGGCTGACTATCTTGGGATTGCCTTGGGAGTGAATTGCCAGGCCCTTCTCCCATTTTTGTGGTGCTGGGAATTGAACTCAGGACCTCAGAGACTGCAGCGCAGCACTCTACCAACTGCACCATCGTGCCAAGCCACTTTATTCTTTTCAAGACCCTAGGAAAAGACTCATGTGGGATTGTTGTTGTTGTTAGGTGCCATCAAGTCGGTATCCGACTCATAGTGACCCTCATAGGGTTTTCAACGGCTGACTATTTTGGGATTGCCTTGGGAGTGGATTGCCAGGCCCTTCTCCCACATAAGGTAGTAGGAACATTTAAATGGTGATTTTGAAAAATTGCTAAAGGGTGAGTGTGGACTAGTGTTACAGTGAGAAATTCAGGGGAACCACAGTTTTAGAAGGGTCTCACAATGAGGACCCAGGATCCAAAGAAAGTCCTCTTATGGTTCTGGAAAGGAAACAAGAAGAGGAACCATTCTGAAATATATCTAGGATCTTCTCCATAACAATTCTGAAACTGTATCCCAGCCAAGGGAAGAGGAGTCCTCTGCACACCAGCACTCTCTCGCTTTGCGTTCTCACATAAGGGAAAAATTGTCAACAAGTGTCAGGATTTTAAGGAAATAGATTAAAAACACTGAGGCCAAAGAAGCAAGTAGGGGACAGAAGGGGAAAATCTCTCACTAGAGAAACATCTATAAAGGTCACAGCCCAGAGGCACAGCTCTATTAAAAGATAGATTGAATCAAAAGATTATAAAATCCTTTCTCTGCAGGGACAAAAGAGGGTAATAGGGGGATGAATATGATTAAAGTATATTACATACATGTATGAAAATGTCACAATGAAACCCATTATTTTGTGAAATTAAAAGGCTAATAAAAATGTTTAACTCTCTCCCCCCTCCACACCTTAATACCACACCAAAAGAGCTTCAGTATAATATTAATGGATTATAGCTGAAAGAGCTGCATGACACAACCTATCTTTCAGAGAAGTTCTTAGGAAAGCACCAATTGGGAAGACGATGACAGGAATACTAGAAAAATTTGAAGCCTCAGGCACCTAAAATTATGGAAAAGATTAAATATACAACCCAATCCTGGCCAGATCAACATAAATCTTCAAACTAGAGACTTATTTACCATAATTCCTAATACCAGATACATGTTCAGCCTTCAACAAAAACTACCGGACACACCAAAATAACAGAAAAATCAGCCTGAAGGACAATATAAGCACCAGAACAAGATTCAGGTGAATTATAGATTTTAGGATTGTCAGAGAGGAATTTGTAATAACTATATTAAGGGCTTTAATGAAAAAAGTAGGCAACATTCAAGAATAGATGAGTAATGTAACCAGAGAGATGGGAATTCTAAGTAACAATTTTTAAAAATGCTTTTAAAAATGAAAAACACTAAAGCACAAATGAAGAATGCTTTTAATGGGCTCATCAGTAGACTCAGCAGAGCTGAGGGAAGAAAGTGATCTTAAAGATAGGTCAATAGCAACTTCCCAAACTGAAACACACGGAAAAAAATTAAAAAGAAAAGAACATCCAACAACTTTGAGCAATCTTCACGTAATGTAATATACGTAAATGGATTACCAAAAGGAGAGAATGGAGATGAAATATTTCAAATAATAACGGTAGATAACTTTTCAAAATCAGTGATAGACACCAAGCCACAGATTAAAGAAGCTGAGAGAATAGCAAGCAGGTTAAATATCCAAAACTATAATATTTAGGTATATCATATTCAAGCTCAAGAGAACCTAAGGTAATGAGAAAATTTTGAATGAACTCAGAGGGAGAAACACTTTGCCTATAGAGGAACAAGAATAAGAATTGCAGTGGACTGCTCACGAGAAATCATGGAAGAAGTAAGTAAAGTGAAATATTTAATCTGCTGAAAGAAAACCCCACCAACCTTGAATTCTTTATGTACTAAAATTATCCTTCCAACAGGAAGGAGAAAAAAAGACTTCCTAAGATGAATCAAGCTGGGATTTAGCTCAGTTGGTAGAGCACTGCACTGCAATCTCTGAGGGCCCGAGTTCAATTACCAGCACTGCAAAAATGGGAGAAGGGCCTGGCAATCCACTCCCAAGGCAATCCCTAAACAGTCAGCCATTGAAAACCCTATGAGGGTCGCTATGAGTCGAATACCAACTCGACCGCACCTAACAACAACACCAACAAGATGAACCAAAGCAGAATGAATTTAAAATAGTGTTGAAAAATAAAAGGTGCACCTGACTCATGCCATGACATTTTCAGTTGCATCATATGGCTGTGAAAGCTGGACATTGAATAAGGGAGAAAGGAGAAGGATTGATGCCTTTGAATTATGGTGCTGCAGATGAATATTCAATGTACCATGGACTGCCAAAAGAACCAACAGATCTGTCCTCGAAGAAGTGCAACCAGAGTGCCCCTTGGAAGCAAGGATGCCTGGACTGTGTCCTATGTATTTTGGACATGTTTTCAGGAGGGACCAATCCCTGGAGAAGGACATGATGTTTGGGAGAGTAGCAAGTCAATGAAAAAATGGAAGACCTTCAACTAGCTGGATTGACACAGTGTCTGCAACAATGGGCTTAAACGTAAATAAGATCACATGCCTGCCACAGAATCGGAGAGTGTTTCATTCTGTTGTACATAGACTCACTATGAGTCAGACCTGGCTCAACAGCACCTGAACAGAGCAACACATCCCTGCAAGAAACATTAAAAGAGCCTTTCTGTCTTTCTTTCAGTACTGAAGGTTGAACCTAGGGCCCCATGCATGCCAGGCAAGTGCTCCACAATTGAGCCACACTCCCAGACCCTTTTTTAATTTTTATTTTGAGGTCTCTGGCCTCAAACTCATGATCTTTCTGCCTCAGCCTCCTGAGTGCTGGTATTAGAGGTATGAACCATCACGCCCAGCTCTAAAAGGTTTTCTTAAGGTAGAAGAAAAATGGTATAGGTCAAAAACTCAAATCCACATTTCAGACGGTATAACATTGGACAAGGAATACATGAAAGTAAAATAAAAGATTGCATTTTGTTTATTCTTACATTATCTAAAATTTAACTATTTAAAATATTAATAGTAACAATATGCAAAGTGATTATAGCATGTGGATAAATGAAAAGATGGACAGAATTGTCCTTAAAAAAAGGAATTGGGGATACACTATTATAAGGTACCTGCACTAAATGGGAACTAATATTACACTATTTTAAGGTGGATATAACTTAACTAAAGTATATACTGTAAAGTTTAGGAGAACTTCTGGAAAAAAATTTTAAAGAAGTATTGGTATTCTAAGAGAGAAACTAAAATGGAATTATACAAAGTGCACAATTAAAATCAGAGAAGGCAGAAAATGCCTCTGGCAATGAAGAGCAAATACAAACATGGTTAAAAAATCTAAATATAGCAACAAACTTTCTGAATGTGAATGATATAAGTGCATCAATTAAAAGATAGAGTGTATTTTTAAAAATATGACCCAACTCTATAGTGTATACAAGAAACTCATGTTGAAAAAACATAGCTAGATTAAAAGTAAATAGATGGAGAAAAATATACCATGTAAACACTACTCAGAAGGCAGCTGGACTAATAGGGCACCATAAGCATGCTGGTAATCCCAGCTACTCAAAAGGCTGAGGCAGGAGGATTTCAGACTTGAGGCCAGAGGCAGCCCACACAATTTAGGAAGACCTTGTCTCAAAAATTTTGTTTAAAGTTTTTAAAGGGCTGGAGGTGTAACTCAGTGGCAGAACACTTGCCTAGCATGCATGAAGCCCTGGGTTCAACTACCCCAGTACTGAAAAAAAGGTAACTGATCTAGCAATATTATAGTCAAACAAAGCACACTTCAGAACAAAAAAGTTATCAGAGATAAAGAGTAGCATTACAGGATGAAAAAGAGGTTAATTCTCCAACACATGGCAATTCTAAACATTTATGTATATAACAACAGTGTCAAAATACTTGAATTGAAAGCTGATGGAACCAAAAGAATAAATAGACAAATCCACTATACAGTTGGAGACTTCAATATCCCTCTATCTATAATTGACTGATCAAGCAGGGAGAAAATCAGTAAGGGTAAAGATTACCCGAGCACCACTATTAGTAAACTTACCCTATTTGACATTTGTTGAACACTCCATCCCACAGCAGAATTCACATTCTTCTCAAATGAAGATGGAACATAAAATAAGATGTCCTTATTTAGATAAATGGATAAATTGTGGTACATCCAGACAAGGGCATATGATTCAGTGCTAAAAAGAAATAAGCTATCAAGCCATTAAAAGACATGGAGGAAACTTAAAGGTATACTATTAAGTGAAACAAGGCATTCTGTAAAGGCCACATACTATATGTTATTGACAATATGTGGAATTCAGTAAAATACAAAAGTATGGAGATAGTATAAAATATTAGTGATTGCCACAGGTTTGTGGGGAGGAAGAGAAGAATAGGTATAACATAAAGGAATTTTAAGGCTATAAAAATACCCTTGATAATAATATAATGATGCATACATGTCATTCATTAAACATTTATCCAAGCCCATAGAATGTAAAACACCAAGAACAAAGCCCAATGTAAACAATATACTTTGGGTGATAATCATGTGTTAGTGTAGGTCCATCAATTATAACAAATGTGCAACTCTGGTAGGGGATGATGGTAATGGGAAAGGTGATGCATGTATATGAGCAGGTGGTATACTGAAAATCTTGGTAACTTAATCTAAATTTTACTGTGAATCTCAAAGTTCTCCTAAAAATAAATTTTGAAAAAACAAAAAGCACCTTAACAAATTTAAAGCAATTGTAATCATACAAACTATGTTGTTAGATGATAATGAAATTAAACTAGAAATCAATAACAGAAAGATAGCTGGAAAACATCCCAAATATTTGGAAATTGAAAAACTGACTTTAAGTAATCCATAGGTCAAAGAAAAAAAACTCAATAAAAATATTTTAACTAAAATAAAATTTAGCTTATCTACTGCAAGATGCATCACAATATCTAATTTCAAACTACAGGGACATAGTAGCAAAAACTCCTGCGTACTGGCACAAAAACAGGCATGAAGATCAAGGGAACAGAATAGAAGACCCAGAAGTAAACACATTCAGCTACAGTCACCTGATCTTTGACAAAGGTACCAAAGGCATACATTGGAGAAAAAGATAGCCTCTTCAACAAATGGTGCTGGGAAACCTGGAAATCCTTATGTAGAAGAATGAAAGTAGACCTGTACCTCTTGACTTGTATGAAAATCAACTCAAAATGGATTAGTGACCTCAAGGTAAAACCAGAAACTTTGAAACTACTAGAAACAAATGTAGGAAATACACTCCAACAGATAGGCATAGGCAGTTTCTTTCTTAACAAGACTCCAATAGTGCAGGAAATAGCACCAATAATTGACAAATTGGATTACATAAAATTAAAAATAAACTGCACAGGAAATGAAACAGTTAATAGAATAAAGGAAGAACCTACAGAATGAGAGAAAATCTTTGCTTCTTATATATCTGAGAGAGGATTAATATCTAGAATTTACAAAGAAATCAATAAAATAAATACCAAAGGAATGAATAGTCAGTAACTGGGCAGTGGGACTGAACAGACAGTTCTCAAAAGAAGAAATGCAAATGGCCAATAAACATATGAAAAAAATGTTCAACATCCTTAGCCATCAGGGATACACAAATCAAAATTACATTGATATTCCATCTCACCCCAGACAGAATTGTGAGCATCAACAAAATAAATAACAAATTCTGGCTAGACTATGGGGAAAAGGAATGCTTTTATACTGCTGGTGGAGGTATAAACTAGTACAGCCACTATGGAAATCAGTATGGAGTTTTCTCAGAAAAGTAAAAATAGATCTCCTATATGACCCAGCTATACCCTTCTAGGAATATAAGGAAGATAAGTCATTATACCACAGGGACACCTGCAGCTCCATGTTTATTTAGCAGCACTCTTCACAGTAGCAAAGTATGGAATCAGCCAAAATGTACATCAATAGAACATAGGATTTTAAAATGTGGTATATATACACAATGGAATATTATTCAGCAGTAAAGAAAAATGAAATTATGTCATTTGTAGCAAAATGGATGGAACTGGAGATCATAACTTTAAGTGAAATAACTCAGACCCAAAAAGAGAAATAGTGTATGTTTTCACTCATATGCAGGAGCTAGAGTGACTTAAGGAAGCACACACACACACAAAGATACACACACACATAATCATATATGTCTAATCAGAAAATACAAGTGGACTTATTATGACAGGAGAGGGGAATACTGGGAGAGAGAGGGTGATGGGAAAGCTGGAAGGGGGAAGGGTAGTAACATAAAGAGGGAAAGAGGGGAGAACAAGAGCAAAATACAGGATGCAATTCTATGAAAGTTTCATAATGAATTTCACTATACAGTGTGCAACATAAAAACACTACACCTCATAAATATGTACAATTATTGTCACATGCTAATCAAAAAAGTTTACTTATTTTTTATTGTATAATGTTTAAGGAGATGGAAGTGTCAGCAATTGTGATTTAATAATTGCACACTATATATGAGCTGAATTATCACTCTGTACCCCATAAATCTGTACAATTAAAAACCTAATTAAAAAAAGAAAATTCAGTCTATCAATATTTGTGGCAAACAACAAAATCAATGCTTAGGAGGAAATTAATAGCATAGAATGAATGTTAGAAAATAATATAGTCCTAAAATCAGCAATACAAACTTCCGTCTTATGGAACTAGAGAAAGAAGAGCAAATTAAGCATATAGCAAGCAGAAGAAATTAAATAATTAAAAATCAAGCCAAAAACAAGGATATTGACAACAGAAAAATCAGAAAATCAATAAAACTGAAGTTAGTTCTCTGGAAAGATGAATAAAATTGATAAATTATTAGCCAGGCCCACCAAGAATAAAATAGTATACACACAAATTTCCAAACCAGAACCAAAACAGAAGCCATCAATACAGATCCTATATGCATTAAAAGAATAATAAAGGAATACGAAGCACAACTCTATACACATTTTTTAATTTAGATGAAATGGATAAGAAAAGAAAACTACAGAACAAAATTTTTAATGAAAATAGACTCAAAAATCCTCAATAAAATTTTAATAAATCATATAAGAATGTATAAAAAGAATCATACACCATGAACAAATGAGATTAATTCCAGGTAAACAAAACAGGATGGTCTAACATTTGAAAATCAACTAATGTAATTTACCACATCACAAGTTAAAGAAGAAAAATCATATGATCGTATCAATAGGTGCAGGAAAAAAACATTTGACAAAAGTCTAACAAGCCTATAATCTCAGCACTCGGGGGGTGAAGTCAGGAGGATCCTGAGTTCCAGGCCAGCCTGAGCTACATAGCAAGCTCCTGTCTCAGAAAAGCAAACAAAAAACCCAATACCCACTCATGATAAAAAGTCTCCTTTTTACTAAGAATACAGGGAGAATTCCCTCAATTTGATAAAGAATAGCTGCAAAGGAAAACGTTGGGTAGTATCCTTTTTAATAGTGATAAACTAGATAATTTCCCCCCAGAATCAAGACCACTGCAAGGGTGTCCATCTTCACTACTTCTATTCAACATAGTAGTTGAAGTCCTATGTAGTGCAGCAAGATAAGAAAAAGAAATACAGAAATAAAGAAAAAGAAATAAAACAATCTTTATTCATAAATTATATTATTGTCTATATAGAAAAACCCCAAAGGATCTAAAAAGAGCATAAAAGGGGGAAGAAAGAAAGAAAGAAAGAAAGAAAGAAAGAAAGAAAGAAAGACAGACAGACAGACAGACAGACAGACAGAAAGAAAGAAACTCCTTGAACAAATAAGCAAGTATTGCAAATACAAGGTCAATATGCAAAAATCAACCGCTTTCTTTATATAGTGGCAATGAACAATTAGAATTTAAAATAAATACAATGCCACTCATAAGTAGCACTAAAATGAAGTGCTTAAGTACAAATCTAACAAAAAATGCATAAGGTCTATATAAAAACTATAAAACAATGATGAAAAAATCAAAACATAAAAAATGTCTAAATGTGCTCATGAATTGGAAAATTCAATATTGTAATGGTATCAACTCTTCTCAAGTGTATCCATTTGATACAATCCCAAGCAAGATCCCAGAAAGCTATTTTATAGATATCAGCACAATTATTCTAAGTTACATGAAGAGCTAAATGACTGAGTAACCAATGCAATACTGTGAAAGAATAGCAAAGTTGAAGGACTCACACCACTCAATATCAAAACTTACTGTAAAACTACAGCAATCAATACAATATGCAATTGGTAGATCAGTAGACACATAGATCAATGGAACAAAATAAAGACCTCTACAAAAGACCCACACAAATATAATCACCTTATTTTGACAAATGCACAAAACTAACTTGATGGGGAAAGACAGTTTTCTCAACAAATGACACTGGCACTAGTGTCCATATGAATGGACATTTTACCAAAGAGTACTGTTGTTGTACCATCAAGTAGGGTCTGATTCATAGCGACCCTAAGCACAGCAAAACAAAACACTCCAAAACACTCCCCGGCTCTGTGCCAAGCGCATGATCTTATTTATGTTTAAACCCATTGTTGCAGACACAGCGTCAATCCATCTAGTTGAGAGTCTTCCCTTTTCTCATTGACCTGCCACTATCCCAAACATCATGTACTTCTCCAGGGATTTGTCCCTCCAACGTGTCTAAAATACATCAGACACAGCCTAGCCATCCTTGCCCTCAAGGAGCACTATGCCTGCACTTCTTTTAGGAAGGATCTGTTGGTTCTTTTGGCAGTCCATGGTATATTCAATATTTGTCTCCAGCACTATAATTCAAAAGCATCAATTCTTCTCCTGTCTCCCTTACTCAATGTCCGGTTTTCAAAACCAGATGATGCTACTGAAAATACCATGGCCTGAGTCAGGCACACCTTCATCTTCAATGTGACATTATTTTTAACATTTTAAGGAGGTCTTTTGCAACAGCTTTTCCTAGTGCAATGAGTCTTTTGATTTCTTGACTGCTGCTTCTGTGGATGTTGGTCGCAGAACCAAATAAAGCAAAATCTCAGACAACTTCAATCATTTCTCCATTTATTATATAGATGGCAAATAAATACATGAAAAGAAGTTCAATCTTATTAAAAATCAGAAAAATACAAAATTAAAACCACAATGACTTATCACTACACAACTATCAGAATGGATAATGTTAAAAAATAGTGGCTACTCCAGATGTTGTAAAGCATGCAGAGCGACTGGATCATTCATACATTGCTAGTAGGAATATAAAGTCATATAGCCCGCCACTCTTGAAAACAGTTTGCCAGTTCCTTTTAAAACTAAACATGCATTTACCTAGGACCTGCAGTTGCACTGCTGGGTATTTATTCCAGAGAAATGAAAACATATACCCACTCAAAATGTGTACATAAATGCTTTTAGAAGCCTTCCTATAATAGTCCAAAATAGAAATAACCAAAATGTTCACCCGGTAAGTGGTTCAACAAATTATGGTCCATCTATACCTTGAAATACTACTCAGCAATAAAAAAAGATGAAGCATTAAAACATAAAACAACCTAGATGAACCTCAAGGGAATCCTGATGAATGAAAAAAGTCAAACCCAAAGGGCAACATATGTATAATTCCATTTATATGAGGTGTGATAAAAAGTATGGTGAATGTTTAAAGTTAAACACATTGCCATTACTACCCTTCAAAATACTCTCCTTGTCTTTAAACATACTCCATCGTTCTTGACATTTTCTGAACCACTTCTGAAAGTCCTCTTTCATGAGTATCTTAGTTGTGCTGTCATGGCTACCCTGAAGTCCTGAACTATACATTTTGACCAAGTGTAGAGGCACAATATCTGTTATCCCAGCAACACAGGAGGCAGTGGCAGGAGGATCGTGAGTTCAAGGATGGAGCCTGCATAACATGGTGAAACAGTGACTGAAAAAATAAAAAATAAAAAATGACCCAGTGGTGCAACTCAGTGGTAGAGCACTTGTTAAGTATGTGAGAGGCTCTGCATTCACCTCCAAGTACCGCAAAAAGAAAAATAAATGTTTTGAATCGATTCAGAACATCGAAGCAGACACAGTAGCACAAGTTGAGATGCTCATGAAAGACTTCCAGAACTGCTTTAGAAAGTGGCAAGAATGATAAGTGTGTTCGAATCCAGGGGGAGTATTTTGCGGGGAATCAGTGGCAAATTGTCTTTAACTGTAATAAATTATTTAAATTTAAATATTCACCTGTTTTTGATCACTCATATAAAATTCTTTAAATGGCAAAATTATAGATGTGAATAACAAATTAGTTACCAGGGGTTAGGAAGATAGGGGGGCTAACATTCATGTTTGTCTCTTTTGATATGAAAGTACAATAGGAGGTTTTCTCATGCTGATAGACCCTTATTGTATTGGAACTGTATCAATTTCAATGTTCTAGTTGTGATATTGCACTCTAGTTTTGCAAGATGTTACCATGGGTGAAAATGGGTGGAGGATACATAAGACCTCTCTGCCTTGACTCTTAACAAACTGTATGTGAATCTATAATTATCTCAAAATGTAAAAGTTTAATTTAAAAATTATGAATAAAATATCAGGAGATGGTGTCACTGAGATCAAAAGAACAAAGTAGCACCACCAAAATGTATTAAATGAAATCATAGGTGAACTCTACCATAATTATTTTACTGCACTTGTGGGAATAGAAGTCTGGTTGGTATGGACTGAAAAATAAATGGGAAGTAAGAAAAAATACAGAATAGACTCTTCTTTCAACAAGCTTAGCAGAGCTATGGCCATTGGTGCAGAGCGAAGGACCAAAGGAATAGTTTCTACTGATGGGAGATGCCTGATCATGTGGATAACCTGAGATAAGGAAAGATTCTTGTAAGAGAACTGATAATGCTGTAAGCAAGGTTTTTAGGGTTGGAATGAGGAGGAAAAGAGGAGGGAAGACAAACAAGGCAAGAACTGGAATAGAGATTTCTAAGACTGAAGGAATGCTGTGCAATATGAAAAGAAAGGTAGTGAAGCCAAAGAAACGTTTGCAGGTGTGGGGGAAAAGAGTTGAAATCAGCCTCAATTTCCTTCAGCACATAAGAATCTATGCCACTGTAGGGGTGGGGTTAGGGTAGACTGAAAAGTGCCCTTCTTTGAGGGGATCAATGGAGAATTTTGGAATATAGTTGGGGAGAAAAGGGAGAAAGAGATGGCTTGAGCATGTGAAGGATTGCTGAGTGGTTCGAGGGTACAGCTAAAGTTTAAAGTTATGACTGTTAGGGGCTCCAGTATTTGGGGTGCTTCTCCTTTCTCCACACTGGTCATAGCAGAGGTGGAGTTGTCAGACCTAACACAGAGGCCGAATAGTGCAGTCGTGACATTTGGAGGCACAGGGAATGGTGATGCAGGCAGTGCTAAATCAATACACCCTAAGATCCTGGTTGGATAGTGAAAGAAGTGAAGAGAAAAGGAAGAGCTTGGGGCACTGGACCCCTCATTGGGGCTCAAGAGCAAATATCATGGGAGTCAGGCATTGCCGGGAGACTTGGGGCTCAGTGGGATACTGGAGTAGAGTCTTTTAGGGGTGAAGCCATTGCCGGTGATGCCAAGTGACCAGGGACATGGTTGCGGGCTGAGAAGCGGAAGGTCAAAGAGGTGAGATGCCAAGTTGCATGCACTGGGTCTTTTTTGTGCCCAGGTAGAGGACCAGGACTTGGAGTATCAAGGAAGCCTGTGAGCTGGTCCTTAGAATACAGGGGAGAATGAGGATGAAGACCACATCTATGCCCACTCTCAACCTCAGCTCCTTGGTTAGTAGTCAGTATGGGGAGGGAATGTAAGATCTCAAGAAAACTTGGTTTCAAGGAAGCCAGAAAATGAAGGGAATGTTTTGAAACAATTTGCTTTCCTGTTTGTTATCTGGTTTATTTGTTGTTTTTTAGTTGAGTGGGAAACATGCAAGTAAACTCTTCTTGGGACACATTTTACTATTTTCACCCCCCACACACACACACACCAATATCCAGGAATTGCAGTCAGAAGGCACCTCTAACTCCCAGATCTCTGGTCTTGAGTAAGTCCTCTCCCAGTATAAGCCCTAGCATGACCATTCCTATAACAAGAGATTTGGCATAAATGAGGTCTACATTTTTCTCTTGCTCTAATATCTGTGGTACCCACGTAAAATTGCCAAGATCTGTCAGAGATATCTCAGGTTTGTTCAACAGTTTGCCCTCCCTGGAGAACAAGGGCATGTAAGGAAGAAGCCTGAAGGTTACTTGTTAAAAGTGCAAATCTCAACCACCCCAAAATGACTGCAGATGTGACAGTGCATCCTGTCAGAGGCAGAATCTCAACATGGATGGGGCAGTATAACCTGTTATTTAAACAATCTAACTTTGAACACTGGCTATTTTTCCACCAACCAAGTGTGTAATTTGGTCAGGTTATTTAAACTCTTTGTATCTCATTTTCTTCAAGAATAAAATGAAGCTGGGCATGGTAGCACAAGCCTGTAACCCCAGCACTTGGGAGGATGAGGCAGGAGGATCATAACTTCAAGACCAGCCTGTTGCTACATAGTGAAGCCCAGTCTCAGGAAAAAAAGAGGGATGAAATGAAAATGACAGTAGCATGTGTCTCCTTGGGTTAGTGTGAATATTAAATTAAATGATGCGTGTAAAGCTTTTAACACTGTGCCAGACACTTTGGAATTATTCAATATGTGTTAACTATCATTCTAATTATTATAAAAATTATTATTATAGGGGAACTCAATGTTCCATGTCGGCTGTCTGTGAAGCTCTGTGCAAGGAAATAGCCTATAGCCCATTGTGTAAAAATAAATAACACACACTGTTCCACTCTCTGAGACCCCGCCCTTGACATGGAACATTTCCAAGTCCATCAGGATGCCATAAGCTTCCAAGAAAAGTTGGAGGGCCCAGCAACCAAACAGCAGTACATTACTCCCCTTAACCTTGGAAGTCATATGCCTCCAGATGTTTCTTGGTTTTCATTTTTCACCAATTCATAGGGAAAGTCGCAACTGGAAGAAGCTAGTGATTTCCCCATTTATTCCCTCCTCCTTTCAATTTATAGATCCTCAAATTAAGCTCCAGTCCTTTCCCCTGCTTCTCCTTCTGTTGGGGTCTGCTCCGGCCCAGCAAAAGACCATGGAGCTTCACCACAACACCAGTAAGCTCGGCGACCCTCGGAGGCGTGCAAGAGCTGGTCGGTGGTGCCAAGAAGGACCTCGGGAGGCCTTCTTATATAAAATAAATGGGAACTTTATTAAGCTACTCCTTTGCAGGAGAGCCTAAAGCTTTCTAGCTGACAGCACAGGTTATTGCTGCTATGATGGAATAACAGCTCTGTATCAAAGTGACAGACAGCTCTGATGTCCTCGCTGGCTACGCTGACAGTCCGGTGATGTTGCCTCTTGCCAGGCGTCTTCTCCTCTCACCTCCTCCCCAGAGCAGGGGGATTGAGAGCTCTTCTCGTCCTGCTTGAGATCTTTCTTGACTCTCGGCGTCTTACCTCTTGGAGGCTTGATTGAAGGTCTGGATGATCAAAGCAGCGAAGTCAGGTGTAGGGTGTGACAATCAGAGTCAAGGTGATTGGGAAGAAAGAAATGAAAGGACACCTGGGGTAATTGGTGGTCTGCTTACATACACTCTAGGTGAGGGGGTGGCCCAAGGTGCAACCAATGGGACAGTGGCTGTGCCAAGAGGAGCAGCTCTCCGTGTGAGGGCTTGGAAAAGTGCACTTAGGATTGGAGGGTTAGGTGCAGACTGGACCAATCATTGAGCTTTCCTTAATAACCAATTGGATAGCTCTGGGAGGCCAATCAGGCTGAAAAAGGCCACACCAGAGCTGGGCTGTTTGGGGGCCATCTTAGATCACTCGATGGGAGGTGTAGGAATAAGTTAGGTGAAAGATGAACTGAGACTTGGGTAACCATATTGGCTCTTAGTGAGTCAGATAGGTCCCCGTCCAGGTTCCTTGGTTAATGGTGACCAGAGGTGGCAGGAACAGGGCAGGATCTGGGGAGGGCTCAGACCTCGGCCCAGACCAAGTGAACCTCAACTCAGGCACCCTCCCAGTCCACCCCAGGGGTGTCCAGATAATTCCCTATATCCTTCATCCTTCCTTAGCCAGGTTTCCTCCTTCAACTCTTCCATCCTCTTTAATTATAGCTTTCTATTCCATTTTACCTCACCTTTTATTCCATTTTACTCTCCACTACTTCATTCACCTTACCATTATTTCATGTCACCTTCCCCTTTATCCCATGTCATCCCTTCCTTTATTCCGCATCATCCCCCTTTATCCCATGTAGCCCCTTCTTTATGCTGTTACCTTCCCATTTCCCATGTCATGCCCTCTTTATACCATGTGACCCCCCTTTATCCCATGTCATCCCTTCCTTTATTCCATGTCATCCTCCCTTTATCCTATGTATCCCTTTTCCTTGCACTATGTAACCCTCCTGTTTCCCATGTCATCCCCTCTTTATTCCATGTCACCTTCATTTTATCCCATGTCATCCATCCTCTTTATCCCATGTCATCCCTCCTCTAGTCCATATCACCCTCCCCTCTATCCCATGTCATCCCCCCTCTATATTCCACATCACTCCCTCCCCTTTCTTCCTCTTCTCTCCCTCTTTTTCCCCTTCAGCTCTCCAGTCAGAGCTTCCCAACACACTTTCAAAATTTAAAAAGAAAAAACACACAGTAAGCCATGAATATGCTGATATCACAACACAGATGTTTATTAATGATTAAATGCCAGAGAAGTTTTAACAATCACAAATCTTCGAGCTCTGCGGTTGTTACCCATTGTATGATCAATTTCTATCCCTCAATACAATACATTCTTCATTCTATGGACCTTAGCAGTTGTTACCCATCAATATCAGTTATAATTTGGATGTCATACATAACCCATATCGGTGTGTTACCAGAGCATGTCCCACAAATTTGTACTGTCCTGCAGAGAGGAACTATAGAGACGATAGATAAGAGCATTTGTAATCAGGTGATTTTAACTACTTGGAACTAAGTATCTGTACCTAACTAGCTATTCGGCTGAAAACAGAGTGTGAACACCAGTCATCTTTAGAACAGATCAGGTACTAAAATCTAATTTTTCTTCTAATTTTTGGCCCCAGACAACCTAGTTAGGCTTACACTTGAGGTTTGCCTGTTAGCATGACCTGAGCACAACTGCACAGAATTTGGGGGTGGCTGTTTGACGAGCCATTGGTCTAAATAATTTGGGGGGAAAAGGCGGTGGAGTGGTGGCAGGGACACGGCTATGAGTTGATGTGACACGATTTAGCATTAATTGTTTGTCAGCAGTCCGTAGGCTGACCTAACGTTCTAGCATGCCTCTTGAGGGCCTTTCCAATTGCGCTCTTGGGAGGAGGGTAGGAAAGTCAGGAGAAACATGCAATTCCCTTTGGGGGAGGGAAAGCACCTCGAGATTTGTGAGCTTCCCTGGGACAGGTGTTCACCACAAATGATGTAACATCAATTAAGGGAAGGGCTGCAGTAAGGGAAAGCCAGGATCAGGGGTAAAAGAGAAGGCAAGGTAGCACCAGGGAGCCTGGGCATGACACAGAAACATCTCTGCTTTTACCAGCAAAAGAGACCAAGCATCCCCAGTGAAGGGGCTGGCAGTGTATTTGGAATTCCCATCCTGACCCGAGCATCAGGTGGAAACTCCTTCTTACCCTCAGATCTTTACCTTCAACATTCTCCTTAATGTTTCCTGTGACATCCCAGGTCTACCCCCACCCTTTTCCCCTGTCCGGCACCTTATAGAAGGGAAAACATCTAAGGAAAGAAGTAGCCGATGCCAGTTTTGGCCTCCTTCTCCCGGGGCACACGGAGCAATGGGCGGTCTTGCTCCGGAATGGGGGGATTACCCGCTCCTTCCTCATCGTCATGGGAACGGGCAGTGCCGGGAGGCACAGCTGGCTCCTCAGAGGAACCTGGAAAATAGTAACAATGTTAACTCCTTATGTTTCTACACTTCATACTTTGCACAGCACCCAAGGCACTAAGAGCTAGTTTTGAGATTCAAATACAGTAGGAGGCAAGAAGGTAGAGCAGGAATGACTTATCCCCATTTGACATGTAAGAAAACTGCAGCCTAACAGTAGAACACAGATCTTTAAATTTAGGACCACTGTGGAAGCTGAAGGAATAAGTGGGTTAAGGAACAGAGAAAGTGAGGTAGGTACTCTGTGCTCAGAGCAAATGGACAATACCACCGGGGAGACGGGGAAGAGGGTAACCTCGTAACAACCACCACCACCCTACAAGTAACCTGACTAATTTTACCAAGCAAATGAGTAACAAAGCTGGAGCTGGAAGTTTACAACACTGCATGGAGGAAAGAAAGCAGGTGTCACTATTCAGTGACTCTGGGGAGGACTTGTAGTCTATGACTTGTCCAGGCTGAGACTTGTTTTTAAGGAGAGTGGTATCTATAGGAGATGCAACATCTGCCTCTTCTTTATGGCACTGAATCACCTTCGGAGTCAGAACTTCTTTAAGGTCGAGATCTTCAGGCATTGGAACTTCTTCGACATTCATGACTTCTTCAAGATTTACAGCCAGGTCTTGTGGAGGGTCTGGAATTGTATTGAGAATGGAGACATCTTCAGTCTCTGAAGCCACGGTGCTAACTTCATCTTCTTCAAGAGCTTTGGCTTGGTCTCTCTGAGAATCTGAAATTTCACTGTAAATCTGAGTGTCTTCAGGCTTAGGTATCACATTGAGAGTTGAGTCTTCCTCTACATTGGGGTTTCCTCCAGAGTCTTCATTTCCGCTGACATCAGAGGCTTCTTCATCCTCTGGGAGTTCTTCACCATCTGAGGCTTCTTCGTTGTTTGGGGTGTCATTCACATCTGAGGATTCCTCCTGATCTTGAATTCCATCAAAATCAGAGATATCTTCAGGGCCTGTAACCACATGGAGAGCTGGGACTTCTTCAAGGTTGGGGTCTTCTTCAGAGCCTGCAATTCCATTGACCCCTAGAGCTTCTGCGTGATCTGCAATTTCTTCAGCATCTGAGGTTTCTTCATCATTTGGGACACCATCCAAAGCTGAGACCTCTTCAAGATTGGGATCTTCTTCATCAGAGTCTGAGAATCCATTAACTTCTGGGGACTGTGTATGATTTGGAATTCCATGTCCTGCAGGGACTTCTTCAGGACTTGGAACTACATGCAGAGCTGGGACTTCTTCAAAATCAAGGTCTTCTTCAGAGTCTGAAATTCCATTGATCTCTGGAGATTCTTCATGCTCTGGGATCTCTTCAGCATTTGAGATTTCATCATTTGGAACTTCATCAAGAGCTGGGATCTCTTCAGGACTGGGGTCTTCTTCAGAATCTTGAGTTTCATCATTATCTGAGGCATTTGCATTGTCTGGGATTTCATCAGTGTCTGGGGCTTCTTCATTACCTGGGATTTCATCAGTATCTGAGGCTTCTGCATTGTTTGAGATTACATCAAGATAGGGAACTTCTGCAAGGTCAAAATTTTGGTGCTCTTCAAAATCTGGTCCTTCTCCAAGGTCAGGGTTTAGGTTTTCTCCAGCGTTCAAGATTTCTTGCACATCTGGAGCACCTTCAGGGTCTGGGACCATATCAAAATAAGGTACTTCTTCAAAGTCTGGGATTTCAATGAGTTCTGGAATTTCATCAACAGGTTCTAGAATATCCTCAAGGGGAGGAAAATCATCAAAATTCAGGGTGTCATCATCATCGTCATCATCATCATCATCATCATCATCATCATCATCATCATCAATGTCATCAAGTTCTAGTATGCCATCAAGATGTGGACCGTGAATATTAAGGTCATCTGGGACCTCAAGACCTTGAACTGCCCCAAAGACTACTCCTTGATTGAGATATTGAAATCCTAGCTCTTCATTGATTGATACATCTTCCTCAGAGGACTCATCTTCCTCAAGGGGCTCATCTTCAGCAAGGACCTGGCCCTCAGGAAGAGCCTGAACATCAGCAAGGGACTGACCTTCAGCAAGGGCCTGACCTTCAGCAAGAGCCTGACCTCCAGCAGGGAACTGACCTTCATCAAAGGGCTTGCTTTGGGCCAGGACAGCAGCCCGGGCTTCAGCAGAGTTTTCCACTGGATCAGAAAGTAAAGCATCCTCTTCCATCTTTATGCGTGCACTCCTGAATGGGAAGGAATTTGAAAAAGTAAGTCTGTTTGTACTTGGGTTGATTACATCACGATGGTATGAAGTTCTAAGTCCCTCTAGGAGAAAGTGCTTCAGGCTAAGCATAAACAAACCGAAAAAATACTCACTGGATCCTCCTCAGGTTCCTGCGTCTGATAAAATCCAGGGCTTCGGGACTGGACTTCCACACACGCTTCGCAACCTGCCTCTGAATATGGGGAGGCACCTGAGGGTAGAATTTGCAACCTTTATTGCACCGCACCTTTTCATTTTTACTCTTCTCTGTTATATACCTAAGCCTGAGGTATTGTGACCAGCTAACATGGAAGGTTCCAGAATGGAAGATTTTGTGGATGCTTGCTTTGCTTACCCACATACAACTCTTCCATGCCTAACAAACAGAAGAGGAATGCATGAAATAAGCATATCTAAAAGTTCCACCTGCCTGGAAAAGGACATCCCAGTTATCAATCATGGCACGGACCACATTGACAGAAGCAACATAGTGGTCAATTCCCAGTTTTGTCTTCCTGGACTCCCTCTTGGCAAACTTTCCCTTCTTCAGGAGAGCAGATCCAAACACCAAGGCCAAGTTGGTGGAAGTCATGCGGTTGCCTGCAACCTAGGTAAAGGAGAGCAGAAAATGATCAGCCTCAAGATAGAACTGGAGGTTGTACAAAGAGGTTGTCTCTTTTTTTTTCTTGTTCTTCTTCTTTCTTTCCTATTTTTACCACTTTGCTTGCTCATATATTCCCACACATGTCCCTTACTGAAGTTCTCACTACCCTTTCCTGAATCTTTTTACCAGCTGTCCATCGATGCCAATGGAGTCCTCGCAGTACTCAGTGATTTTATGCAGAGCCTTCAGCAGACGTTCCAGGGTGTCACTGTGGCAGGGTGGCATCAGGTAGACCAGTAACTGCAGGGCAGAAAGCTGATCCTGGGGCTTCAGAGCTGAGGGGAAGAAAACAGGGGCTGTCTCAGAGAGCTAGCTTTGGCATCAGCCTGATACCAAGGGAGATGGGTTTCTGCTTCAAAATTGCTGAGGCTTATGGAGAAAGTACCTAGACAACTTGTCTTTACTCACATCCGAAGGTTTTAAGTTCAGGAAATTAAAAATTTCCCTGAAATTAAAATGTGCCCCACCATCAAAATCAGACCTTTACAGAATCTGAGTTCATCTTTGCCCTGAAAGGGCACATACAGCTTCCAGAAAACTTTAGAGAAATTCCCAAGCAACAGATTTTATAAGGGGATAACATCAAGAGACACAGAAAGTAACCTGGAGACGTTTTTTTAAATTTTTTTATTTTAATCAGCCAATAATAATTGTATGTATCCTGGAGAGGTGTTCTTCATCTTCTGATGTTCATTCTGCCTTAGTTCCTTGGGGAACCCTCTAGACCTCTGTAGTCTTTCCTTTCCCTGCCCCAAGAAGGAAGGGCAGAGGACTCACTTGCTGTCAGGAGGAAAGACATGTACAGATCATCTGGCAGCAGAGAGTCCTTCATGTCACGGAAGAATTCCTTGAGGAGTGCAGCCACATCATGCACATTCTGATTGTCATCCAGCACTACGTCCAGCCCTTGGTCAAATTCTTCACGGAG
The DNA here is from genome assembly GCA_007922755.1 of Pedetes capensis. NCBI lineage: Eukaryota > Metazoa > Chordata > Mammalia > Rodentia > Pedetidae > Pedetes > Pedetes capensis. The sequence goes on along the minus strand of VMDO01025221.1, from coordinate 857 downwards.
CTAGAAAACGGGGAGAGAAGACATGGACTTTCTGCCTGGCCACCACGGGTTCTTTGTTGGCCCTTCCATCAATAAGTCCCAGGCATCAGTGGAGGCAGCTGGAAATATGGTGTGTCTGGGAGGTGGGCTAGAAACTCCCCACCACCACCACCAATCATGACACTTCCTTTAGGTCTATGGCGGAACCCCACCTCTGCCTGATTTTTCTGGCCCAAGGCACAAACATGTAAACATAGTTTACCTGACGCACTCGCTGCGCAGAGTATTCAATGGTGAAAATCCCCACTGCACTTAAGCCTGTAAGAAAAATATCAAGGTATCCTAAACACCTATGGCCCCCTTCTCCATGGCATGTCCCTTGTCCTCCCTTAGGAGTTGCATCCCAATCTCCACTGGTGCCAGGGGAATGTTATCCAAGCCCTCATCTCACCACCTCTCTTCTCTCCCCTTTTCTAAAACACCTCTCTTTTCCCTTTAATTGCCTCCTTCTTCGATTTAACCATTCGTGGCTCCCTTACCATGCTTCTCAATGAACTGGCAGCAAGCCTCAACAACCTGGGGTATTTGTTTAGCAATCGGGTTGAGGCTCATCTTCCTTTTGGATCCCAGAAGGCGCTGGCCAATGGGGAAAGAAACCCTTGAGAGTTGCAGGGTCTGCAGCAGCAGGGCCCCGTCCTCCAGCTCAGCCAGACTATCCACAGACACGGCACCCTGTGAAGAAATCCAAAGTACCTTAAAATGGGGGGAAGGGTCGAGTGGGCCCTTCCTGAGCACTGTGTGACATTCAGAAAGACAGTGGTTCTCTCTGTGGCAAGCCAAGCCCACCCCTCCAACAGGTTCTGTTTGCACAGACCGCC
>VMDO01025220.1:0-28565 GCA_007922755.1 Pedetes capensis | reverse complement strand
GAGTTTAGAAATCATCTTTCTCTACATTTCAAGAGTGGATTGCCCCGTCCTTCTCCCATTTTTACTGTGCTAGAGAATTTCAACTCTACAACAATATGATAACTTTTATGAATAAAATATTATAAATATCTAGTTAAATCTTAGTCCTATCTTTTAATTTATTTTTTTCAATAACTTATATTTACTTTTTATAATAAAAACATTTATATAAAAGTATGTTTTAAATTTAATGTTAATATTTCACAACTTATAAAAATAGTGATAGAGATCAGGAGGTGTTTGCTACTAAGGACTCATTATCCCTCAGTATCAAGTCCAATATAGAGCCAGATGAAAACTTCAGTTATGAAAATTGTTCTATGATTACTGGTTTCTTATAACTGAAAAATTTATCTAGCCTTATGTGTACACTTGATACTGAAGGATAATGAGTAGTTAATAGGAAATAGCCCACTAATCTCTATCACCATTTTTATAATTTGTGAAATATACATAAAATTTTTAAAATAATTTCATATAAATGCTTTTATTATGAAAAGTAAATATGTTGTTGAAGAAAATAAATTAAAAGATAGGACTAAGATTTAGTTAGATATTTATAACATTTTATTTATTATAGTCATTATGTTGATTGAAGAGTTGAAATGTTAATTCTTATCTTACAATTCACAAAATTATGATTTGAAATAGTAATATAGCTGCAGAAATGATGGTACAATGTTAATTTAAAATATGTTCTCTGGTGCCGAGGATGATTACACATTATGATCAAGGACTTGGGAAATTGAGACATGAGGATAGTGAGTTTGAAGCCAGAGGCAGGCGATACAATCTAAGAAGACCTTGACTCAAAATAAAAATGAAAACTGTACTGTGAGTGCAGCCCAGTGGTAGAGCACTTGCAAAGTAATATATGTGGGAAGACTTACGTTCAATTTTCATGTAATTGCAAAAATAAATAAAAGTAAGTAAAATGTTCTCTGCATTTCTTAAAATGTCATAAATGTTTTCTACCAAAAATTGTTTTTAAGATGCCATAAATAATAAAATATTCCTATACCTTATATTTTCTCTTTGCTGGCATTCCATACCAATGCAATATGATCTCAATTATAATAACCTACTTTATGAAGATTAAATGGTTTTGCAATTCAAACACAGTAAAATTGGCTTAAAGCAAAATCAAACACTAGTTTGCTGGTTCAGGATTTGAATAGTGGAATGAGAAATCTCTCCTATATTGCTATTGTGCACTGGTCAGCTAAGAAGTAATTGCTTTTTATAAGGCAAATTTGCTTTTACTTTTCTAAGGTAATGAAATGAACCTGAAACATTTCCTTTGAAATCAAAGTCACTATCCCTGAAATGTCACCAGACAAATTCCATCATATAGTTTCAGCAAACATGTAATGAGAAAGTTGGGCTGGGAGTTGATTGACAGAATTCTATTAGAATGCTTTCTCACACATTCATCCATAATTATCTGTGTTATAAATCAATACTGATTTGATTTCTTCATATTTGTGTGCTGCTCACATGAAAAGAAACCCAAATCATATATATTTATGGGAAAAAAGTAATGCAAAAAAATGTACCAATGGATTAAGATGCCCATAACTAGATTTCTGACCTATTTTGTGGCTGATCTAGAGGGATGGTTAGTTTAAAAGAATTTCTTAGCAACAAATATACATAGTATTATTAAATTTGTGAATAAAGATTAATTTATAGCATGATTAATTTATATGGAAGTGACAAAATACAATGTTCTTACGTAGGCTTCAAAATATAAACATCATAGTGTGGTTTAAATAGCTTTTCAGTATGATTTTGAAATGACTTCTTTACCTGAGAACAAGTTACTGTATATAATAATTCCATGGGCTAGTAAGGAATTTTCCTTTTGTTTTTTGTAAATCCCTAATCTTGGAGAGTTGTTTTATAAAAACATGGCATTAGAATTAAAGAAATCTGTGACTATGATACATCCAATCAGTATAATTGTAAGGCAGTGAAAAGCACATGATATTAGGCAATTTAAATCTTTTTTAGCTAATATCAAACCATTACTCAGGTGGTATTTTATATTTCTTTATTTTTATTGAATTATCCATTACCAAATATTACAGAAAAGTGAAGCCCCATGTTAAAGTAAACATTTCTGGAATATTCAATTGGCTACTTGGACTCAAGCTCTGTATATCACATTGTTTGGCTCCAGAACTTCTATGATATTTAGTAAATTCTGTTTTATTGTTTTAATTCACATCTTAGGATAAAAATTATTAGTTATATTTTCTTCTACTTCAAAACTAAGCATTCATCTCTCCCATGCTTCCAATGTTAAATTTGTGATCACTTGATTTACTAGCCACACATATTTGATATCAGCAATTATACTTTAAGTTCTAAATGTATGTAGCAGTAGCAGAAATAATGCATGCATAAGAAGGATCATGGCCCCAGCAGAAACACTAATCATAAAACTCCTTCAAAATGTATATATGCTTAATTTTCTATTATATTTATAATATCAATTGATTATTCAACCAGTGCATTTATTTTGATTAGGTAGTTCTATGAAAAAAAAGCCCTATCAGAAAAGGTGACATAGGAAACAGACCATGACATTATATGTGTGATGTTATATTGAGCCAATTCAGATAAAGTTATTGAATCTCAGTTTATTTATACTTACAATAAGACAATAGGATTAGTGGCATTCTCAGTTATTTTATTACTCTAAGTTATCATTATGTTCATTTGGTATGTGCTATCATTTGATATGTCTAAGTGGTTTGTCTACATTTTTCAAAAATAAATTATTTTTCTTGTTTTGTTTTATTGGCTGCAAGAATATAGTTAAAAACTAAAGCTGGGTGAGGTGGCACATATTTCTAAATCCCAGTGACTCAGGAGGTTGACACAGGAGGATCATGAGTTCAAGGCCAAAGGCAGGCAGCATGATTTAGAGAGACCCTGTCTCAAAATAAAACAACAACAAAATAGTGGGCTGGGCATGCTGCCCAGTGGTGGAGCACTAGCAAAGTATTTGTGAGGCCCCTGGGCTCAACTCCCAAGACATACACACACACACACACACACACACACACACACACATATATGGGCTCAACTCCCAAGACATACACACACACACACACACACACTCACACACACACACACATATATTTGTTGTTGTTGTTGTCAGGTATCAAGTCCAGTCCAACTCATAGACCCTATGTACAGCAGATCAAAAAACTTCCTGATTCTGTGCCAGGCACACAATCTTATTTATGTTTATGCTCATTGTTGCAGACACTCTGTCAATCCATCTGGTGGAGGGTTTTCCTTTTTTTCGTTGGCCTGCCACTCTCCCAAACATGATGTCTTTCTCCAGGGATTGGTCTTTCCTGACTACATGTCCGAAATATGTAAGACACAGTCTGGCCATTCTTGCTTCCAAGGAGCACTCTTGTTGTACTTCTTCTAGGACAGATCTGTTGGTTCTTTAGTCAGTTCATGGTATACTTAATAGACATCTCCAGCACCATAATTCAAAAGCATTAGTTTTTTTCCTGTCTCCTTGTTGAATGTTCAGCTTTCACAACCATATGATGTGATTCAAAATACCATGGCATGAGTCAGATAGACCTTCGTCTTCAATGTGACATCTTTAATTTTCAATGTTCTAAAGAGATCGTTTAGCACAGCGTTTCCTGTATTACACATGTGTGGAGACACACTTAGTTAAAAACTAATGAATATAATTGGAAATGTTTGTGGCTAAGCCTACAGAATGAAAATAAATTAGCTATGGCATGGACTATAAATGATCTGTACAGAATTTTTTTTTCCAGTACTGGTGAGTTTATTCTAGGGCCTTGTGCAAGTTTTGCAAGCACTGTAGCACTAAGCTGCACCCTCAGCCCAGTTTTTTACTATTTATTTTGTGACAAGTTCTTTCTAAACTATGCAGGATGCCTCGGGCCTCACACTTGCAATTCTACTGCCTCCAGATCCCTAGTTGCTGGGATTGTAGGTGTGAGCCACTGTGCCTAGTCCTGTACAGAAATTTTAAAGAACTTATGTCAAAATAATATTTCAACCTGAATGTGATAATTAAATTTATCTATAAGAATGAATGAAAACATGAATTGTTCAAGTAGTTTCTATTCTTTACATAAAATGTAATCATTTGTCTCTGAATTTATTGTACATGAAAATGTATTGTGTTTGATATTAAACATAATATGAAATTTCATAGAAAAGTACTGAATAGTACGTTCTCAAATAAAATTAGATGCTTTCTTTCAGAAACAAATTGGAAGACTATTTCTAGATGGCTCAAAGTCATTTTTTCAGGTCTATTGCATTATTTAGTTGCTTGATTCCTATTAAGAAATGGGACATTTACACAACATGTTGAAGGCTTTCTTCCAAAGGTCATTTTGTGTTAAGTATAAAAGTGTTTTCTACGTATGTTCAAGTGCATTTTTAAAAGGAACACCCCATTTAAAATACTTGAGTCTTGACTTTATTCCCAATGAGATCAGTGGGTAATTCTGTCCAATGTGTTGATCTTAATTCTGCTTTACCAACTTGATATTTAAAACACAAAAGTGGTTAGACTACCTGCATGGAAGAAAGCTAAAGTAAAAGTGCATGTAGTTCTAATTGAAATCCCCAATCCATTGCACAGTGCTTTCAATGTATAAGAAGCACTGTGAAGATCAATTAAACACTATGAAATCCTCCTGAGATAGACAGGGTTGGATTGACTAAGAAAGGAAAGAAAGCATTTGCCTAAAAGACATCATTGAGTGAAAAATTAGATTTCTATACTCTGAGAGCACTTTCCATCATCTTCATTGAATGTCTTCTATGCAGAGTTGTTTTATAGATTATATCTGTACGATGTTCCATTTTTACTGCAAGTCAGGATTTTTAGGATTACTTGTCACATAAAGCTAAATAGGTATTCAAAAGCACATTACCTTCTCTTTTTAATTTTTTAAAAACTCAACTGAAGTTGATATTCATATAGTTTTAAAATTTTGTATTTTGATCATTTTCTGGACAAATAAAACAAAACTTCACATTAGAAATAGAAAAACCATAACAACTACACCTTAAAGACAGCCCTATATTAAGCCTATTCATCATACCTTGAAAAGTTATTTATTTATATACTTATAAATATACTACTAGCATTTTTCAAGAGCCAGAGTCAGCTTTATAATTTCTGTATTCATTTGAAGTACAACACATGAAATAAAATGTATAATAAATCTTAATCCTCTACTATAATTTGTAATTGTAATTATTATTTTCTTTGATAATGCAGATTGAAATTTGTTAAATGCCATTTTTATACATGATTTAAAACTACTTCAAATATTCATAGATTCACTGTGATCACAGCACTAAAGATGTTTCAGTGACACGTTAGGAGGCCAGGTCATAATTTAAATTTAATTAGGTGAAATTTTATCACAGCGTATTTTGCAATGATAATTAATTCAGTATGAAATACAGGTGGTTCTCAATTTATGGTGTGGTTATGTTCCAATAAATCCATCATAAGTTCAAAGAGTCATAAGTCAAAAATGCATCTAGTAAATCTACCAAAAATCCTAGCTTAGCAACACAACCCACTATAGAGTCAAAGTAATTCATCCCTTTGATTACAAGGATCAACTGGGAGCTGAATTTTGCTGCCACTGCCCATCATGAAAAGACATTATACTGCATATCACTGGCCTGGAAAAAGAACAAAATTTACAATTTAAAATACAGTGTCCAGTGAATGTTTCCTGCTTTCATACCATCATAAAGCTGAAAACCCTTCAAATCATTCTCATTTCAGGACCCATCTATATTGCTAAAAGAGTGAAGATGAAATTTGGTTGATCCATGGATGAGCACTTAAAATAGTGTTTTATGTTAGTTATCAAAAACTTTACCAAGACCCACTCTTTAATTAGTTTGCATGGATTTCATAATAGGAATATGAATCTTTTCATTTAATATGAGTTTTAAAAACTGATTCAGAGCAACAATTAGTTGTTTCTTAATCTTTTTTCTCATTTTTAATAAAAGACTTTATTAAGTGAATATCACTTTCTAAGATTTTTAAATAAACTTACTGAAATTGGATTGGAGAAGCAGAGAAAAATGAGAGAACGAAACAATTATATTTGTACACACACACACACACACACACACACACACACACACACACACAATCAATTGCCCATCTAGGCTGAGGAAAACCACAAAAGCACAGTTCTTACTCCAAACCCTTCATCCTTATTGTAGGAAGTGCTGTGAAAGAGGACCTCACTGCCATTGATGAATAAAGTCCTGAGCATTCCCTTCATTTCTCTCTGTGGAGAAGGAAATGGTAGCTGATAGGCCTACATGGGAGGCCCACATAGGTGGAAAGGAATGTCCCCACACAGAGGATGCAGAGATTGCCCACCTTGGGAGATTAATGAAGGCCACAGAGAGACAGAGTTCAGTCTCTAACCATTACCCAGGAGAAGATTACCAGAATTTTCTAAGTACGTTACATGAATCAGAATAAAGAACCTCTATGTTCCTCAAGCCTGCAGCTGTAGCCCTGTGGCATCTGATTCTGTCAGATCTCAGAAGCTAAGCAGGGTCGGTCCTGGTTAGTACCTGGATGGGAGACTGCCTGGGAACACTAGGTGCTGTAGGCTTGGGAGACGGACTGGCAACCCACTCCCAAAAATCGACCCGCCTTTGAAAACTCTTTGAACAGCAGAGAAGCACTGACAATAGTGTTTCACCTGTTGTATACAGGGTCGCTATGAGTCGAGTACCGACCAGACAGGCACCTAACAACAACAACAACATGCTCCTCAAACATAAACTACAGAATGGGAAGGCAAAAATGTTTTCAGTGAAAAGGCAGGTGGTAAATGTTGCCTGGACCACCAGCTAAGGAGGCAGCACACTCCGAAAGCAGGCATGAAGGACAGATCTAGGCAAGCCACCAAAGGCCTATACTAGGTAGAAGGTTGTAAAGAGGTAGAAGGTTGTAAAGAAGGAAAATACTATAAAATTGTAATTCCAACATTAGGTATGAATGTGAATATTTATTTAAGGTGAAAATTTCTACTTCATAATCAACTAATTTTTTAAAAACTTTATATGCCACAAATATCATCAGATGTGGAAAGATATAGTCAATAACACAGGTCTAAATTATTTCTCAACATATTAAGATTGCCTATATATTTTTTTAATTGTTGTATGTAGTCTCTCTATGTAGTTATATGTAATCTTTCTATGTAGTCTAGGCTGGCTTCAGACTCACAGTCTTCCTGCCTCAGCCTCTGAATATTGGAACCACAGCCATGTACCAACAGGTCTGGTGATCTTCTCTTAATAAGCAACAAATTTACAATGTTATTTTCATAGAATATTTGATAAGTTGATCTTTCCTTTTTATTGGCTGATCAAATCTGAATTTTTAATTTTAGATGATTTTGATATCACCATCACAACAGATTGATGAAAGCATCAAGCACATGTAAATGTTTAGAATAGTTGTCAAAATTGGGGATAGTAACTTTCCTACATTAGCTATAAGACTTCAGTTACTGGATTTTTTTCATGAATTAAATTCAAATAACTTTTGAGTTGGTGTTAATCATCAATCATTTACTTGTTACTGTCTACATGTTATTACTTTGGATGGCTTGACAGAGGAGACAGTAAGATTATTCCTAGAAGCTCTTCTTGCAGTAGATTGTGAACAAAATTTAGCAGTGAATAGACTTGACAGAAAGCTACCAAATATAATTAACTATATGTAAATGAAGTGTATCTCTAATACAATTTACTTTTACTAAATTCCACACTTTTCTGCAGCCTTTCCCATATAAATGAATAGAAAGAGGTATGGGAGCAAAGGTGACATAGAGAAGAAAAGGGATTTTAAAAAGATTTTGAAAATCTCATAAAAATGTATATTCAAGTAGGTATATTCCCAGAGTATCTTAGAGCATTTTATAAGTGTTTTACGCAGGTGCCAGGGCTGCAGAGAGAAATTCTATCCGCTCTAAGGGAAATCGATCTTTGCCAAAGGCCTTGTTAACAAAATGCTAATATGACAAAAAGGCACACTGTGAGACTACATGCCAGGAAAGAAGGGAGGGTTTCCCCAGAGTGCAGGAAATTTCAAATGGGACCATTTCGATTTAGATCTGATTAAACTTTAAATGAGAATGAAAATTTAATACATTTCCTACTTCAGGAAAAGGATTTAAGAAAAAATCAGCTTTAGGAATTTTAATATGGTATCTCCTCTCTAACAAGAAAGTAACTGCTAACAATAAAATAAATGAACAAATTTTTATTAGAGAAAAAAATCTGTTAACCTTACATAGCACAAGGGAAATAATGTCAAAAACTTCCTTAAAGCAATAGCATACAAATGTATAGCAGCTAACTCAAATAAGAGTATGAAGAAAGAGAAATTCAAGAGTAATATTGAGATAGTGGAACTGAAGGAGAAAATGGAGTGTGTGTGTGTGTGTGTGTGTGTGTGTGCGTGTGTGTGCATGTGTATATGTATATATATATATACACTGAAACTAGAAAAATGTTGCTCATATTAATAAAAAAGTCAAGCTGATAATATAAGAGGAAAAAAGAAAACACATGGAAATTTCAGTGAAAAAATATAAAGAGAATTTAAACAATTGGTGGAGTATTAGAAAGATAATATATATTTAAATACTAGTTTATATATTATATCATGTAATGAAAATCTTTATGGTGGCTCATTATTAAAAATCAAGCAGACACTTTCTTAGGAAGATAATCATTTATAAGAGATGTAAATAATTTGAGTTCTTTTAAATAATTTGCATTTATATATAAAAGGAAGTTGTCAAAGAAATTGCCAGGCCTAATTGATCTCATTAGTAATTTCTTCCAGTCATTTAGAGAAGTAATGTCAATTTTATATAAATTATATGAAAAAATAGATAATGTAGGAAAACATTTTAACCAATTCTCTAAAACTTTAATGATATTGACAATAAAATTTATTAAGGAAATTACAGGAAAGCAATTTGAAGCCAAATTTTGTGATAGAGGTAAAATACTAGATACATTTTTATGAATTAAATCTCATAATATAAAATAATAACTAAATGCCTTGAACAAATGAGTCAGTTTCTCAATCATGTGATGAGTTTAACATTAGAACATAAAGTAATGCATTTCAACATAGTAAGAGTTTCAATGGCAAACTATTTCAAACATAAATAAAAACCTTGCTAAAACAGAAAAAATAAAATAATATTCCTTTGGAAACTAGAAAGCACAAGGGAACATTTTATTCTGATAAAGAGAATCTGCCAAAAAATAAAAATAGAACTGTGTAAAATCTTACATGCTGATTATTGTGTGAGCATCTTTGTGACAATTCTTTGTCATACATTTATGCTTTGTGTACTTTTTCTATTTTATGCTGCAGTAAAAATTATTTAGCTCAGTTGGTAGACTGCTGCACTACAGTCTGTGAGATCCCGAGTTCGATTCCCAGCACCGCAAAAATGGGAGAAGGGCCTGGCAATCCACTCCTGAAGCAGTCCTGAAACAGTCAGCTATTGAAAACCCTATGAGGGTCACTGTGAGTAGGACATCCCGAAACAATCAGCCATTGAAAACCCTATGAAAGTTGCTATGAGTTGGATACCGACTTGATGGCACCTAACAACAACAACAACAACAACAAGTACACACAAACTTGTAATGACTGCAGACTTTCTTCAGTTAAAAAAATATGAAGTTCTTAAAAATTTGTAAGGTTTTTAGTGACCTACCCTCCATTGGGCTGCTTTTTGGCTCAGATGGTCAAGTGCTCCTCTGCACTCTCTGAGGACTCAGTTTTGACCCCAGCACCTCAAAATGGGAGAAGGACATGCAATTCACTCCCGAAGCAATCCTGAAACAATCAACTATTGAGAATCCTATATAGGTCACTGTGAGTAGGACCCAACTTGATATCACCTAACAACAAACAAACCCTCTATTAGCATCAGACTTGATCTCCTTTCATTGTGTGTCTTGATCAGGCAGTGCTATCCACATTGGTCCTGTTTCTACTCCTCAGTGTCATTCATACTGGCTTTTTGCTCTATTGGGTGCATTCTTTCCTTCATATACATTCTTCTTCTTGTTTTTTGGTGCTGTCAAGTAGGATCTGATTCATGGAGACCCTCATGGGGTTTTCAATGGCTGATTGTGTGGGATTGCATTGAGAGTAGATTGTCACATCATTCGCTCATTCCACACATATACCAGTAGTTTTATAGTGAGTTTAACCCAATCCCATAGAATAAAGGTTGTTATTACAGAATAACACTCTATACATTTTCATGTACTTAAAGCATGGTATTTAACATGTTGTTGTTGTTTTTATGTGCCATCCAGTAAAGTCTGACTCATAGCAACCATATGCACAACAGAACAAAACACTCCCCATCACTGTGCCATGCCCAGCATTATGTCAGCGCTTCTCTGCTATTCATAGGGTTTTCAATGGCTGTTTCTTTCATAATTGTTTTTGGGAGTGGGCTGCCAAGTCTTTCTCTCTCTTTTCCTCTCTCTGTCTTTCTCTCTCTTTATTTTTTGCTAACGTTAACCTATAAGCTACTACTAGCTTTCTACCGCATAGGAAACTCATTTTTTACACAGATTTTCCTACTTACAACACTTATAAACATTCATGGGCATATTCTTTTCTAACTATTATTCAATATCAGGTTCACTTTATTCTGAATCTTAATAAGCATGACCCTTTCCACCATCTTATTCTGTCCTCTTTGTGAGTGGCCCTATAGAAGACATATGAAGTATGATAAAAAATACAGTGAGTGTTTAAATTTAAAAAAAAATATTAAAGTAAAAGAAACATTGCCATTAATCCCCCTCAAAATATGCTCTCTGGATGCAAACACCCTTATCCCACTTTTCTTGCCAGTTTCTGAGGCAGTTCTGGAAGTCACCTACCACAAGGATCTTTAGTTGTGCTGTCATGACTGCCTCAATGTCCTGAAAAAAGTCGAAAATGTTTCCCTTTCATGACCAAATTGACTTTAGGGAGGATCCAGAAGTTTTACAGTGCTGAATCTGGTGAGAAAGGTTGATAAGGATACACTATAATGTTTTTATCTGATAGAAATTGCCATACCAGAAGCGATGTGTGACACAGAGCATTGTCACGATGAAGAATGAAACTAAAGACACAAAAGAGGATTTCTACAAGTACTCCAGAAATGGGAAAGAGTGATAGGATAAGTATGTTCAAAACCAGTGAGAGTATTTTGAAGGGAATTAACAGCAAAATGTCTTTTATTGTAATTTTTTATTTAAACAGTCACTGTATTTTCAATCATACCCATATTGCCTGTTCTGATCATTTTAAAGTTGAACAATGTAGGGACAGAAAAATAAGATTCTGGAATAACAGATGCTTATGGGAATTCACTTGATATATGGACTAAAAGTAGGTAGGCATGCCTTTATTTATTACAAGCATAGGACAACTTTCTTCATTTGAAACTCAGAGTAACAATTATTTTCTCAACAATAAAAATATACAAACCCATATTTCATTCAAATCACAAACTCATAGATCTCCTACGGATAATAAGGAAAAGAATGTCATCAAACATGTAATTTATTCATTTTTTTCCACCTGCTCTTTTGCTCCTGAAGAATAAAATCGAATTTATTAAGTTTATTAAGTTCTAAAATAAATAGTTAAATATTGTTAAATAAAACTTCTAAACCAGGATCATGATATAAACCTGTAATTCCCAAGGTGGGAGGCAGAGGCAAAAAGATTGTGAGTTCCTGCCAAAAGCACCCTGTGAAACTTAGCTAAGACACTGTATGAAAATAAAAAATAAAGGGCTGTGATGTAGCTCAGTGGTAAAGCACTTGCCTAGTATACACAATGTCTTGAATTTAACCCCTTAGTACTAAGAAATAAAATTTCACAGTTTCCTACTTTATTGGAATAAATTTTTATAATATTTTATCACTCCTCAAATTTGACTTCTAAGGAAATATTTATTGTTTGTTGTTAGGTGATCACACCATCTTTTAAAAAATGCAATATTTTAAATATTACCTAAACATCATTTCTTTTATTTATTTAGCACATACTCATTATCCCTCATGTCTCAGTCAGCTTGTCCTGCTGTGCTGCTGTGATGCTGAAGGCTATGTCACCAGTATTTTAGACACCAGCAGGGCCAATCATGTAAACAGATTTCAGCTGAACTTCCAGATTAAAACAGCCTAGGGAGAAGGATCACGCAACCCACTGCCAAAACAATTAGCCACTGAAAACCCTATAAATAGCAGAAAAACATTATCAACTATAGTGCTAGAAAATGAGCACCCTTCATTGGAGGAATTCAAGAAATGACTGGAGAACAGTTGCTTCCTAAAAGTTCAGTCAACTCTAATGACAAGAATGGACTAAAGTCAATGGGACCTCCTTTTGCTGATGTGTCAGGACTTAAAATGTGAAGAAACAGTGGCTGCAACAATGGCTTGAACAATTTTTTTTTTTTTTTTGGTACTGGGGGTTGAACCCAGGGCCTGGTGTTTGCATGCTCTGCAAGTGCTGGACCACTGAGCTGTACCACCAGCCCATATTTTTTTTTTTTTTTTTTTTTTTTACTTTTTGAGACAGGGTCTTGCTAAGTTATGCAGATTGCCTCTGGTCTAGAACTTGCGATCCTCCTGCCTCCCTCTCCTGAGCTGCTGGGATACCAGGCATGCACCACCATGCCCGGCTACAAAAAAATCTAGTGCATAGCACAGTGTGGGGTAGTGTTTATTTCTGTTGTACCTAGAGTTGCTATGAGTCAGACTTGACTCAATGGCATCTAACCCCTTTGCTTCCCAAAAAGTTGCTGCCCAGGTTTCTGAGTCTTATTTTTATTTATTTATTTTTTTGAGTCTAGATTGCAAATGTAAGCAAAAATGTGATGTTTGTCATTCTGAGCCTGCCTTATTTCACTCAACATGATGATCTCCATCTCTACCCATTTCCTGAAGATGACAATATTTCATTCTTCTTAATGGCTAAGTGGTACTCCACTGTATATGCATACCACATTTTCTTTATTCATTCATTTATTGATGGACATCTAGACTGGCTTAGTAACATTGCTGTTGTGAAAAGTGCTGAAAGGGGTGTGCATGTGTCTCTGTGGTATTCTTATTTTGATTCCATTTTGTAAATATCTAGCAATAGAGTGACTGCATAATATGGTAGGGGCTGGGATTTAGCTTAGTTGGTAGAGCGCTGCACTGCAGTCTCTGAGGTCCCGAGTTCAATTCCCAGCACCACAAAAATGGGAGAAGGACCTGGCAACCCTCTCCCAAGGCAATCCCGAAACAGTCAACCATTGAAAACCCTATGAGGGCTGCTATGAGTCGGATACCCACTTGACGGCACCTAACAACACCAACAACATAATATGGTAATTCTATTTTTAAGGTTTTTGAGAAATTTCTATACACATTTCCATAGTTGCTGCACTAATTTACATTTCCATCAACAGTGAGTAAGAGTCATTTTTCACCACTTCCTCACTAGCATTTACTGTTGTTTGAATTCTTCCTGATAGTCTTTCTGACTGGGGTGATATGGAATCTCAATGTAGTTTTGATCTTCATTTCACTCATATCTGAGGATATCAAGCATTTTTTCACCTAGAAAATATGCCACTTGTATTTAAAATCCCTTTCATCAAAAAGAATGACTATGAATCTACATGATTCATAATTTTGTACAATAGAAGCAAAAGCTCCAACTGTTATAAAGCCTAGAATATTTTGGATATCATTAAAATACTCTTATCAGTTTAACTATATAAAACTCCATCAGCATTAACTCAACTTTAGTGATATTAATATGTCTAGAGAATTTCCAAATAAGTACCTCTATTGGCCTGCCCTTGCTTTATATGAATGTAAATTTTGATACAAGAGTACAAGTTGAACAGTACTTTTGTACTATACAAAAATTAGGCTGGACATAATATCCATATTCAGCTTTTGAATCAGACATATCCTTGTGAAAAGATAAAGTATAATTTGGCAATACCAATGCATAACATATTTTGTCTTTCTTCTTTAAAAATTATGTGTACTAGAGGCTACCTAAAGATAAGCTACTCCAAAAATATCAGAGGTCCTTGGCAATCTGCCATTGTGACAGCATATATTGTAGACAATCATAAATAATAATCCTGGCAGCATATCAGAGACAATTATACCACACCATAGGCCCCATTATTTTGATTTAGTGGGATCTTTGGAGCAAAAGCGGTACTTAGTTATCCTACCTAACTGTGAAACTCTTAACTTGTTTGATATTTTTCTTAGGATTCATTATGTTTGGCCTTGTTTGTGCTATTTTAATGTTTTGTGTTTCAAAGGTGAACAAACAGAGGCTGAGGAATTTTCTTGCCTTTTCATGCATAGAAAATACAAGAAAATTAAGGTAATTGCTACCTTGTGTTTCCAATCTGGTCTATTTCTGTTTTTGGAAAAGAGGGTAGAGACTGGGAAAATTATATATATATATATATATATATATATATATATATATATATATATATAATATGTGTGTGTATCCATAATTTGATATCACTAAATAATTTTACATATGCAATATTTAGTCCTACCTTGAAAAATCATGTATAAAAGATAATTTTGTGTCCTAATCTTATACTCCCTATTTATATTTGCCCCATTCATTCTCTTCTACCCTTAATATGTTAATATGTTATCATTCTTTAAGGAACTCATATTTTTAATGTTTCCACCTATTTATATTTGCCAGTTTCCCTGTGAACATTGTCACGATGAGAGAGTAAAAAAGAGTTTAAAAATCCAATTATAAAAATGAAACAAAATTTCATATTGAGCTTAAATATGACTTCCCCTATCACACTACATTGTAACTAATATTTTTCTAAGGAACCTACTCATAAACTGTGCCTTACTGGTGCATGTTGTTGAGTGCAGTAAACATGAGATTGTCTTTATGGGTCTATATTGTATAAGCAGAAGGATATTCTTCTAGGAAAAATAAGTATGATTGAAAAGACTCCACTACTTAAGTTTAAAAAATAATAACTAATGTCATATTTGCCTGCAGCCATAGTCCTGTGGGATCCCATCCTGTCAGATCTCTGAAGTTAAGCAGGGTTGGGCCTGGTTACTACTTGGATGGAAGACCACGTGGGAAGACCAGGTGCTACAGGTTTTGGAGAAGCACCTGGCAATCCACTCCCCAAAATCAATCCGCCATTGAAAACCATATGAACAGCAGTGAAGCACTGACAATAGTGTTTCACCTAGTATATGTAGGGTCGCTATGAGTTGGATACCTATTCCACGGCACCTAACAAGAACAACAATGTCATATTTAAGTTTCTTACGTAGTGCTTAGATGAATCATTCAATTAAATTTCCAAATGTAAAAATCAATAGCAGTTTTTATTTTATATGAGTTTCATAATATATGCAAATGCCACTCTAGTATATCTTCACAAAATATTTCTAAAATAGAAAATCTATCTCTCCATAATCTTTACTACTAAAACTAAACCTGTTTACTTTTCTAAGTGTTTATATCTACTTTCCTCTTACCTGTGCCCCCTCATTCCCTCATCTTTCTTTCCTTCCTTCTTGTCTTCTTTCCTACTTTCCTTCCTTTTCCTTCCTTCCTTCATGCCTTCCTTCCTTCCTTCCTTCCCTCCTTTCTTTCTTTCTAATTGCAGGTCTTGTTGGGAAGGTGATGGTTAATATGATCTTTTAAAGGAAGAATTTGCTTGCAAATTTTATCTAGAATAATTTTGCTTCACCAGTCTAAATTGTATGCAATTGCATATAGACTGTGCTAAATTTTGTAATGAATGAAATAGCAAATCATACTCATTCTCTACCCTCAAAAGCTTATGACCTATTAAAAATATGGAGAAAATTTTTTTCTTCGTTTACATTTATTAAAAACTAACAAACAAAACCTGTGCAAAAAATATCCCAAATCACTTATCATTTTGAAATGTAGTCTTGAGAAGGAGACATCCTCTAGGACCTGCTCTTCCTCAGTCATGACCATGTCCTCTTCTTCTACTTCTGCCTCAGCCTCTTCCTGCAGCAGCCTCCCTTCTCTTCCCTTTTCATTTATTGGGAGGGAGGATGGGATAGGAGGATCATGAGAGAGCAAGGGGAAGTGAAGTTGAGCAAGGTACTTTGAAATGCATGTATAGAAATGTTACAAAGAGACCCATTCAATTATATATTAAAAATTATATTTTTAATCTGGTAATTTGCATATTTGGCCAAAGATAAAGTGGTCAATGTGCTATCAAACAGTGTAATGGATTCTCAAAGAGGAAAAGTTCTTTTCAAAGAACATCAGAAATGTTTCATAAAGAAAGTTGTGTTTCAGCTCAGCCTTGATAAATAGTTGGCAAAGTATTGAATTGCATAACAAAGATTTTGGGATATAAAAAATAAATTACAGTACAATAATTTTCATGTAAAATTACTGAGAAATAGCTAAAAGCTTTTAAGTTAAAAGGTCACCATGAAGTTCTAATTTGTTTATGAAAATAAAACATGTTTGAAAAACTGAATTTTTTTATTATTTTATAAGCATATAGAGTGTCAAAGCTTACCAAATTCTCCTGTAACTTCAGTAATGAGGGGTTGAATATAGGGATTTGCACATGCTAGGCAAGTGCTCTACCACAGAGTCATCCCCCTCAACCTCCTTTTTATTACTTATTTTGAAGTGAGTTTTCGCTAAGTTGTATAGGCTGCCTCTGGCCTCAAACTCACACTCCTCCTGCCTCAGCCACCCTAGTCACTAGGCTGACAGGTATATATGGAAACACCTCATCAAATTCTATTTTCAAATACTTTTCATATGTTTTATATCAAGTATACGCCTGAAAACCTGTTTTACTGAAAAGCATATATTACGTTTCCATCCAAAAAATCACAATATATTTGTTGAATATGAAAATATCATATAAATATAGAGAGCATGTGGTACTTCAAAAAATCAAAGCTATTAATGATATTTTTATCAATATACTATTAATACATTTTCATCAGAGTAAGATGAAGTTCCATCATCTAAGAAAGACACGCAAGGCACTGGTATAATGGAACAAATATATGCAAAACTACTAGCAAGTAGTCATCTGGAAAGCCTTGAATGTCAAAAAAACAATTGAAAGGACTTGTTTAAAGATAGTAAGTTAAACGTAATCTATAATTTATTCTTTCAATTTTTAAATAACGTATGAGAGCAAATATCAAACAGTGATGTTCTGTTATGAATTGATAGGGTTATAGCATCACATTGTACAAAATATTTGGTAACAGTAAAAGTAATAATTTTTAACTTAACAAACAGATTACTAACCTTCCTCAATACTGAAGTATACTCCTTAACTGATATTCTAGTAGATATACATTCTTGATATAGGTTATTTTAGAGGAAATTAATGTAATTAATAACTATAGAGATTTGCATACTTTCTAGAAAGCAGCTTGGATTTATTCTGTTGCATGTCACAGTAACTCAAAACAAAAAAGGAGATTTTTGTACATGCAAAAATGTATTATATACTAGCCTCAAAGCACTGAATTTCATCTTGATGAACTGATGAATATAATATGACAAAGCAGGATATTTTTCAGCTGTTAGTGTTTATAAGTGGTTGATTCTTTACTGTCTTTTCACTGTCACTTGATACACATACTCCAACTAGCATATGCTTTTCCCAGGCAGATTTTCCTTACCTTACAGAGAGGTAAAAATATCAATAAATTTCTTTATAGATGATTTCTATATTATATACATGTGATTTCTCTATAAGCAAGCACAGAAACATTTATTTATAATATGAATCTGAAATTTTCAAGGATGGCACCTAACAACAACAACTATACTGATGCTTTCTTTTCAGTAGTGATGAATATATTCTAGCAGCTACAGAAAAAGATGTGAGACATGCGTACAGTAGGCAAGGTGTAAATTGAGATACAATTTGCCTCCATGACCACATTTTTCTAATTTCATTAATTTAAATTCTATGTTTCTTTTCTCAGAATTATTCTTGTTCCAAGTTGTCATGAATTAACCTGCTCCTCCAGTTATCAAAATATCCTTACCTTTCCTTCTGTTATGTCATAGAAATGTAGTGAGGGAAAAGCATTTCAATTATGATGAAATGTTGATAAATAATACTATACTAAGCCTCTGTTTAAGCTAAGTTACTTAATACTCACAAGCATGATATGTATTAGTTACTTAATTAACTCAATGAGTGAGAAAATTAAGGCCCTTAAGAAAATAAATTTCTGAAGATCACATGGCACAGAAGAGGTAGAACTGAGATTAAAGCAATAATGGCACACTTTTATCTTTCAATAAATCAGAAAAAATTAAAATTTCTATATTAGTTAACTAATATTATCTCTTATGCATACAATAATCCACAATAAATGTAATTTTATCAGGTGTTTGTTGAATACCTCTATTAGAATGTTTAACTGTTAAGGTGACATGAATGGAGAGGATTGTTTTAATATATCTTTATTTAAAACCTTGTTCCCATTAATTTCATAAATGTAAAACAATCTACTCAGACTATAATAGAACTAATCAGAAATCTGATGTCCTTTTTCCAAGTAGAATTCTTATTATATCATATATGACCAGAAAACCATTCATAATTTATATAGATATGATTATTATTGTTATTTTCATGAATACTACATTATCACCAACTTCTCATTATATTACTCTATTTCTAATATAATTTTCATTGAATATCAATTTATTTCTAGTTATCATTAAATGCAGGTCTGGGATTTAGCTTAGTTGGTAGAATGCTGCTCTGCAGTCTCTGAGGTCCCAAGTTCAATTCCCTGCACTCCAAAAATGGGAGAAGGACACGGTAATCCACTCCCAAGGCAATCCCAAAACAATCAGCCATCGAAAACCCTTGGGGGTCACCATGAGTGGGACATGACATGATGGCACCTAACAACAACATCATTAAATGGTGTTTATATTCAATACATCCAATTGTCATGACCATCATTAATACTTGATGCTATTATATCATGTTAAACTGATCAAAAATCGGGGACATTAAAATTTCAAGTAAATTTCAGTCCTGGTGGAAGAAATTAATTGAAAAATAGCACTATTAGAATTCAAAATTTTACTACTTATCTATTAAAAGGCTCCAATTTAATAAATATTGTTGAAGTCATTTCCTTGTATTTTAAATCTATAAATCATGATTCATGCCAATTTACAATATTTTGCTTCACTTAAATATTTCAATTGCTATTGCCCTAACAATTAAAACTGGTTACACAATAAAAGAAAAAGAGACAAGTAGAAACTGTTGTTTTTCATTTCATTTTACAAAATGATGATAACATCATAAATGCCATCTATGACAAAATTATAGCCAACATTATATTAAATGGAGAAAAACTGAAAGCATTTCCTCTTAGATCTGGAACAAGGCAAGGATGTCCTCTCTCCCCTATTCTATTTAACATAGTAATTGAAGTCCTCACCAGGGCAACCAGACAAGAGAAAGAAATCAAAGCGACACAGATTTGCAGTGAAGAGGTCAAATTATCCTTATTTGAAGGTGATATGATTCTATACCTAAAATACCCCAAAACCTCATCCAGAAAACTATTAGATCTAATCAACTCCTTCAGCAAAGTGTCAGGATATAAAATCAATACACAAAAATCAATAGCTTTTGTTTACACTGACTGTAGCCAGGAAGAGAAGGAAATTACAGAAACAATACCTTTCATGATAGCCAATGAGAAAATTAAGTACCTTGGAATCAATCTAACCAAAGACCCTTCAGATCTCTACAAGGAAAATTTCAAAACTTTAAAGAAAGAAATAGCAGAAGACACTAAAAAATGGAAGGACCTTCCCTGTTCCTGGACAGGCAAGATCAATATAGTAAAAACAGCTATCCTACCAAAAGCAATTTATAGATTTAATGCAATCCCCACTAAAATCCCACTGACTATACAGAAATAGAAAAAATGATCCAAAAATTCATATGGAATCACAAAAGACCACATATAGCCAAAACACTCTTAAGCTGCAAAACTAATGCAGGTGGAATCACAATCCCTGACTTCAAGCTATACTATAGGGCAGTGTTGGCAAAAACAGCTTGGTACTGGCACAAAAATAGGTCTGACGACATGTGGAACAGTATAGAAGACCCAGAAATACCTCAGAACTCCGATAGCCGCCTTATTTTTGACAAAGAAGCAAAGCAAGTGAACTGGAAAAAGGATAGGCTTTTCAATAATTGGTGCTGGGAAACATGGACACCTCCTAGGAGAAAAATGAAAACTGACCCGCATCTCTCCATATGCATGAGAGTTAAATCAAAATGGATAAAAGACTTCAACATAAAACCAGAAACTTCAAAACTAATAGAAGACAAGGTAGGTAATACACTCCATCATATAGGCATAGGAAAGTATTTCCTTAATAAGAATCCAATTGCTCAAGAAATTGTGATAAGAATAGATAAATGGGATTACATGAAATTAAAAAGCCTTTGTACAGCAAAGGAAACAACAAAGTCAAAGAAATCCCCACTGAATGGGAAAATATTTTCACATCCTATATATCAGACAAAGGTGTAATTACCAAAATTTCTAAAGAATTTAGGGAAAAATACCCGAGAATACAAATAACCCAATACACAAGGGGGCAAAGGATCTGAATACACAGTTCTCAAATGAAGAGGTCCGTAAAGTCATGAAACACATGAAAAAATGTTCAATAGCCCTAGCCATTAGGGAAATGCAAATTAAAACAACTCTGAGATCAAATGCTGGTGAGGTTGTAAAGAAAAGGGAACACTCTTACATTGCTGGTGGAGCTGTAAATTGGTCCAACCACTGTGGAAATCAATATGGAAGTATCTTAAAAAACTAAAAATTGATCTACCATATGACCCAGCTGTAACACTATTGGGAATTTACCCAAAGGGAGATGTGTCATCATACCACAGAGACACCTGCATCTCCATGTTCAATGCAGCACTTTTCACAATAGCAAGGATATGGAATCAACCAAATTGCCCTTCAACAGAAGAAAGGATAAAAAAACTATGGTACATATTCACAATGGAATACTATTCAGCAATAAAAATATGAAATAATGCCATTTGCAGTGAAATGGATGGAACTGGAGAAAATTATTTTTTAAGTGAATGAACACAAGCTCAGAACAAGAAATACCACATGTTCTCATTTATATGTGGGAGCTGAATCAAAATTATAAGAAGGAAAAAATCCTATGCAGAGGTTGGCACATAATAAAAAATAACTTAAGAATGGTTTTATTATAAATGGACTAGAAAATTCATGTAATATTTCCAACAATGTAAAAGAAAGTTCACTGCAGAAGAAGTTTCTATCTTAAACAGAACTGGAGCCCAAGGATATATAGAAAAATATTACTATAAAAAGTCCAGCAAATTGAAGAGATCTCTTTAGTGCAGAGGTGGGATGGGGGGAGGAAGTGCACAAGAGAGTAAGGGGGAAGTTATATGTGTAATGTACAACAAAATGAATGTATGGAAATGTCACAATGAAAAGCATGTCAGAATGAATCACATTAAGGTGTACATCAAAAATTTCTAATAAAAAATGAACAATTTCTATAATAGCAAACTCTTATTCTTGTGAGGTTCTATTGAGTCAGGCCCAACTCATAGCAATACTGTATATGTATTCATGAGGTTTTCAATGGCTGATTGTTTCAGGATTGCTTTGAGAGTGGGCTGTCACATCCTTCTCCCATTTTTGCAGTGGTGAGGATCGAATCCTGGGCTTCAGAGAACGCACAGCTCCACTCTATCAACTGAACTAAATCCAGCCCCATAGCAAAGTCTACTAGAAAATTTGTAGGATTCTTAAGTAAAGTGGTTAGCATACAGCTATTTACATGTGACTAAACTTGGCATTCTCAGTGCCATTGACAATTAACATGCTTAATAAAATCAATATTAGTTAACTTTAGCTGGTAAAAATAGCAAGTCCTTGAAGATAATAAAAAGAAAAGGAGGTAAAATAGGCAGAATACAATGAATAAATCATGTGTTAAACCCTGGCTTAAATCCTCAAAACCAGAAAATAAAACGAGAAGTCAAGAGGAGTAAAAGGAAGGGAAGTGAGAAGATGCTGTTAGAAGGAGAGAATAAAAAAGGAAAATGATGGAGAAAGCAAATGGCACAATACTAAAACTTCTTTATGTAAGTATCTGTCATTCAAGCACAAGAATAGAAATCAGATCTGCACAATGCACTTTCAGAATGCAAATAAATTGACTGTCTCTCCTAAAAACAAAATTGTTTATTTAGGAAGAAATTTTAATCTTATTTGCCAGGATATATAATACATATATATCTAATATATTTTAGATAGATAGATCATAAGATTTAGATGATCTTGAAATTTATGACACAGTCAACCTTAAAGAAAAGTCCACTGTTTAATTGGGGAGGCAGAAACTCATAGAATAAATGTCATGATTGGTTCTCTTTATCATATGATATAGGAAATACTTTCAATGAAGTGCAGCCCATTTGTAATGTTGCCTTTACTTTTTATCATTGACACCTTAAGTCTTTTTTTATCTTTTTTTACCTTTTTTATCTTTTTTTAATCTTTTTTTATCTCTTCCTGGATAAAAATAACTTGGACTTATGTCTTTACTTCCACACTTACACTTTCTCTAATCCATGCACAACATGAAACTGTTCTGTTATTGCTTACCACTCCCTCCACGTGAAAATCCAAATTCTTTTCAATGTCCTGTAAGCATTGATATGAACTGCTTCTCAAATTTACAGTCTTCATCTTTCATGTTACTCCAGCCACACAAAACAGTTGTTTTTTTAACAACACAGGCATATTCTTACCTAATGGTCTCACAATTTCTTCCTTTCTTTCTAAAATGTAGGTAATACTGTTATCTCCATGACTTAACTGCTTCACAGCACTTAGGTCATGTAACCATACATTTTCAATTGAGGAGAAAAGAAATCGAATAGTTTACTCAAACCAGAAAATACAGTATGTGACACTGGCTACACTAAAACGCAACTTTCTGACATAAGTAAATAATCTACCATACCTAATTGATGTTACCTGATATTTATTTCAAAGCCATGTGAATGCACACAGAACTATATGTACATTTATAAGTAGTTTCAATTTAATGATTACTATATGTCAGTTCACCTGCAGCCTTACCGCTGTGGCATCTGATCCCTTCAGATCTTGGAAGCTAAGTAGGGTTGGGCCTGGTTAGTACTTGTATGGAAGACCACCTAGGAACACCAGGTGCTGTAGGCATGGGAGAAGGACCCAGCAGCCTACTCCCAAAAAACAATCAGCCATTGAAAACCATATGAATAGCAGAGAAGCACTGACAATAGTGTTTCCTCTGTTGTAGGTAGAGTCATTATGTGTCAGACACCAACTTGACAGCACCTAATAATAACAACGTAGATCAGCTTAATTTTGAATCTATAAATAATATTATTTAAAGATTTAAAAATTACAGAGATTATTTAGATTAGATTAATACAAGGTTTAAATCCATTGTACATTACACAATATAAATACATATGGCTTATCATCATGAATGTTATCAATGATGGGAAAATTACTTGTTCACGAACCTCACTTGTTCTTTCTTTTTATTTTTGAAAACTTTGATGCAAAATAATTCCTTATGATGAAATAAAATTTAAAAGACTGAATTTTGCCTCTTCACCTTTTTGGAACTTAGAGTATAAATTACCTGGTTTTCAATTCTAACATTGAGTGTATTATACAAATTTTATCTTATCATACTCTTTTTCATAATTTCAAATTAAACTATAGGTCATCACCACTGTTATAGCTAATTTCTGTATGACTATAAGAATAATTTCAGTTATATTACTTCTTTTGCCACATATTGCTCACACATTACATCAAGTTATTTTACCAATTTTATAATCTTTAAAACTTTGCATACATGAAGGTCTTCAGGAGGATAAGAGCACAATGAGCATAAATAAGTTGTTTTAGCTAAGAACATCCTAGATTCAGCAAAGCAAAATCCATGTTTTGACTTACCTCAGTTGTATAAGTGAACCAATTTGAAATTAGCTGAATCCATCACAAACCAAGAGAAATACTCAGTATCATTAATAGGACTCTGGGAGTTTGTTCATTTTATTCTTCCATTTCAGTGAGGTTTTCTGGTAATCCATTAAACCGGCCTAGGTCACAATAAAAATCTAATACAAGTGATTAATAGCTTAATTGGTAAATATATTTGCAAGTGATAAAGACTAAAATGTGATGTCAAAAATATACTATAAATAGGGTTGCAGTGCAGCTTAATGGTAGAGTTGATATTAACATGAATAAAGCCAATGGTTCAATATCTACCAAGAAAACAAATGTTGACTATAAATACATATATTGGAGTTTTATGCTCTAATCATGCCTCTTTACAAACAATTTAAAAAATAATCAGGTAGAATAATACAGTTCTTATTTTGAATTTATGCATAAGACACTGATGACATCTCTATGAAGAAATTATTCCAGAGCTTTCCAAATTTTAATTTATCGAGTAGATATTTATTATTAAGTCAGTAAAGAGACAAAATATTGTAAAAATATGGGTGCCAAGAAAAGATACAGGAAATTAATTAAATCAAAAGAAATTGGCTGAATTTGGCTTTGAAAATGTATCAAATTGTATAATCTTAGAATATAATAACCAATCTGCAAACTCTAAGTTTTGTGTGTAGTTCCAAACCTTTGTTGTTGTTGCTGTTATGTGTTGTCCAATTTGGTCTGACTCACAGCTATACTCCATACAACAGACCAAACAGCACCCAACACTGTGTCAGGCACATAATCTCTTTATATGTTTAAAATGATTGTTGCAGCCACTGTGGCAATCCATGTAGTTGACAGTCTTGCTTTTTTCTGATGACCTACCACTCTTTCAAACATGATGTCCTTCACCAGAGATTGGTGTCTCCTGACAACATATGCAAAATATGTAAGACACAGTCTAGCCATTCTTACTTCCAAGGAGCACTCAGGTTGCACTTCTAGGACAGATCTGTTGGTCCTTCTTGCAGTCCATGGTATATTTAATATTCATCTCCAGCACCATAATTCAAAAGCATCACTTTTTGTCCTCTCTCTCTTATTCAATGTTTGGCTTTTACAAGGATCTGAGGCAACTGAATACCATGACATGAGCCAGGAGCACCTTCATCTTCAATGTGACATCTTTATTTTTCAGCATTTTAAGGAAGTTTTATTCAGCTTTTCCTAATGCAATGCATTTCTTGATTTGTTTCAAAACGTTTAGGAACACTGACACAAAAAGAATACATAGATCTAAAAGTTAATGAAAAGGCCAGCAGTAGAAACCTGAGAATACTTGTCTTCAAGATATAAGAAGAGAAACTAGTGAAAACAAAAGCAAAGAATAGTTTAACATAATATTTAAATATGACATTTTCAGTGAGGTCTTCCCTGGTCACACTATCAAAAATTTTAACCATCTACTCTCTCCAAGATGCTTTCTATCCCTCTTTCCTCCTTTGTTTACTTCATCTCAGTTGTCACACGTAGCTGATATTTTATAATAGATTTTATTTATTTCTAATAGTATATTATTTTAAGCATTTATCATGTGTTTCCTTTTCCATTATTGAGCCCAGTGAAGGCCAGAATGTTTTAAATGCATTGCTTTAACTTAGAACAGAATCAGGTATAAAAATAAACCATCAATATTTAAGTGTTGAATATGATATAAGGAAAATCAGTATTTTGTAGAAGATTCTTGTTTTCCCACAAGTATTAGCAAGGGCACAAATTTTCATCAGAACAAACTTATGTACACATAGAATGCTCCTCACAGAGCTAGAGCATAAGAAATAGCAGAAAGTAACAAGATTTTCAGTGCTTATCATTTTGAACTCAAGTACCTACTTGTCTGTTATATAACTAAAAACAATTTTAGAATGTTTTGGGATATTTTAAATAGTCATTTTGATAGATTGAGTTCCAAAATGGACCATCATTTTTTCCATATCATAATCCCTAGGATGTGGTTGTGATGAGAAAGCCTGCTTAAAACATTTCAGTAATTTGACTTTGTTTTAATAGAAAGAGAGATTTCAACTTGTGTCTAATCTAATCACATGAGACCTTTAAGGTAGAGAGCTTTTTCTTTTAATAGTAGAAGAGAAAATCAGAAAGAAGTGAAGATTAGGGAGGATTTGACATTCTGGTTTTGTTTAGAAGATAAACGAAGCTGTGTGAGAAGAAATCACCTATGGTACAGATGTTGTGGGCCATATCTGTCCACAACTCCTGATATAACAATAGAAAAGGGCAGATACAGTTCCAAAATCAAGTTATTAAAGTCAGCAAAGACCCTTGCAAGCAACAGGAGTAAAGAACTAAAAGGCTATGAGCCCATGAGGTTGAGAACTATCGAATGGTAAGTTGAAATATTACCTTTTTTTGTTCTATAAGCATTTTCAATTTTTGAAAAAGCACAAAGAATTTGGATGGAAATAGGACAAAGAATAAGAAAAAATGATTTTAAAATAAATGATGAATATTTTGATAAAAACAAACCATTGATTAAAGGGTAATTAAATTTACCAAAGAACTATTGTTGTTCAGGACTCATAGTAACCCGATGTACAACAGATGAAACACAACCTGACATTGTGCCATACCAGGCACTACTGTCAGTGCTTCTCTGCTATTTACAGGGTTTTCAATGGCTGATTGTTTTTTGGATGTGGGCTGCCAGGTCCTTCTTCCACGCCTACCACACATGGTGTTCCAGGCGGTCTCCTAACCAAGCACTAACCTGGCATGACCCTGCTTAGCTTCTGAGATCTGACCAGATAGGATACCAGGGTGGTATGACTGGCTACCTAAGAACTAGAATATATCAAAAGAAAAAAGAGAAATATTTGATATCTTAAACAGAAAATAAAATATGATGCCTGAAGTTATGAACAAAGGATACTGTTGTGGATTTCCCAGGGGGATAGAGAGTACCCAAACATGGTGGGTCCCCGGAGCCCATCTAGTCCTCTTGGAGGACTGACCTCTATCATCCAAGGCAACTAACCCTTGCCCTACATCTGGGTACACCTCTCTTCCCCCCTCCCATCGAGTGAGCCAAGATGGTACCTGCCAGCTCTGGTTTCTTCGAGGCCTGATTGGCTAAACCCCACTGCCTCCTCATTGATTAAGTCCTTGCCCTCCTGCAACCCACAAGCCCTTCCCTGATTGGCCAGCTGTCATTTCTTGACAGTTGGATGATAGTTGGCTTAAGGGGAAAAAAAGCCCCTGAACCCTGAGCCCAACAGCTCTACCGGAACACCACCTAAGGGGAGCTTACTCTGTCCTCTGGTCCTTATGGGACCAGAGGCCTGCATTTGCCTGACCCACCTAGCCTTCAGCCTACCCTCATCCTGCCTTTATCCTTTGACTGACTGCTTCCATCCTTGCCTCTGCCTCCCTACCTGCATCAACCAGATTATCTCCTTCTCCTCCTCAACAAGTGGATTGAATGCTTCGAGAGGCAAGCTTCCGAGAGCCAAGCTCAGGGTCTCTGGAGCAGCAAAGACTGTAGACCAGATGAGCAATGACACCCTACCTGGGAGTCCCTGCTCCAGTGGCAGGGATTACAAATTGAGCACCTTCCTCCCCCATGTCCCTTCCCTACCCCAGCCATCTACCACCTACCCCTTCCCTATCCCTGTAAATAAGCCTTCCTTGTTTTATATTCATGTGTGTGATGCTCTGTTCCCTGGCTTCAGTCTCTCACAGGGTGCAGTGTTGGGGCACCCAGTTGCAACACACAACACAGAGGGTCAATTGTTCGAGTCCAGATTCCCCAACAGAATACATTTAACAGCAGATAGATAAATCCACTATAAAGCATAAGTCATCAAGATAATTGTCAAATGCATAAACTGAAGTACTGAGAAGAGAAATAATTGGACAGAGGTTACATTTAAAGGAACAGTGGTTAATAATTTTCTAAAAATGGTGAGACTTATAGGTATAAGATATCTAATTATACCTTAAGTAGTATTTGCCAAAATGAAGGTTCACCTAGGTACATCATAATAAAGAATAATAAAGTAAATTGTTGCAATTCAGCAGAATAAGAAAGATATCCTTACTTCAAAGAATGATCTTAGGAATGCAGGTGTCTTCTCATTACTAATAATGGAAGACAGAAGGCAATGGAATAGTATTTTTGTATTTCTGAAGGAAAAGTACTGACAACTAGAATTCTATTTCAAATGAATATGTCCTTATCCTTAAAAAAATAAAATAAA